>APFE031014067.1:132031-152652 GCA_000404065.3 Pinus taeda
TGAGGATCCAAGGTTTTTCGAACTAGAAGGTGACCTGTAATAAGATACAATACAATACATTATCTTCATAATATTTTCTTGATCTAGCTGAGGCGGGCATTCCAATTCTCAACTTTATAAATTCATTTTCATGTACATAGGACAGATAACCATCTGTGTGGCAGACTGACGATTCTGGTAGAGCCATCATCCCTTAGCTTGAATGATTATCTGTGCAGCTATGATGTACATTTGATGTCTTTATTTTCCTAAATATATCACAACCCGGATGGATGAAACTAGATCCGGGGTCTTCAAACTCATTCAATCTTTGCCCGAAGTACAAGTCGATCCATGTGAAAGGATGTTCTCATGTTGAACATGGAATGACATCGCCTGATTACCAGCCAATGATGTAAGCTATTAACAGGCATGAGAGGAATCACCGATAATGATAATGACCCTCAAGGTACTGCAGTACAATTCACATGGTACGAATACATGAGTCGATGTCGAACACCACGCAAAATATTCTGGTTGAAGGCCATTGATGTAAACCTGTCGCTAGAAGTGAGAAACTTTCCATTGAGGCATGCAAGCTTCAAAGTACTGAAAGGGTTGTTCCTAAGTCAACTTCTTGGATAATGAGCTGATGTCGACAAGAAGTGAACCATCGTAGTAGGGACTTAATGAATCCCACATCTACGACATGAAACGGAGCAAATGATTTTGTGGAGGTGAAAACGATATGATGATACAAGGTTCAGGGTGGCGATCATGAAAGAATGAAGCCTGAAGGTATTATAACGGATGAGACGTTAGCTGGGTTGGTGAATTCTCTAAGTGACTTCTCTTGAACATATCGGTGACACTGAAATGGATTGGTAGCATAAACCCAAAAAATGGATGGTACGGAGGACCAATGGTGATATGACCGGTGAATGGAATAACCCAACCCGACTCAATCATGGTGATGGAGTGAAAGTGTCATGTTCAAGAGCGACCTGCTACCAATAAATTTTCTTCAAGTTTTCTTCCCAATTTTCCCCCAATCATTTTTGACCAGTACCTCTTTATTTTTGTCAAGCTTGAGGAGGATAACATATGCTTGTTCTATAATTTTCCCTTCGGGAAAACCCATCGCTATGTTTTAACGAGCCTAGAGATAGTGAAGCTCGCTCTTGTCTGCATGGACAAGTTTGTCACTATTGTTTTAACGAGTTTAACGACAAAGATAACTCGGTCCTTTTCAATTTTAGAGAGTCTGAAAAGAGATAGAAAGGAAACTCAGTAATCCTTTTTCGTAATATAATCCCTTAAGTTCGAAAAAGTATAAAATAATACGAAAGGGATGAATTTTCGATAGTTTTAACGAGCCGAACAAGACAAGCGCTCGATCTTTTTGTGTAATGATCCCTCAGGTCCAAAAAGATTAAAATCTAGAGGAGGGATGGCACTTCCAATCACTTTAACAAGCTGGAGAGGCCAATTGCTCAGCAATCTTTCCATATTTTACAAGTCAGATGAAAAGAGCATAAAGGAGACTCGTTTTTTGAGGAACGAGTGATGTTTTCGGATAGCAGCTGGTTCCAGGTAAGGTTTGGAACTTTTCAATCGTGACGGTGTAAAGAAGATGGCTAATAGAATCACTCGTCGCAGCTGTTCCTCAAAAGGGTTAAACAATCAAATCGAGGTATATGATCGGCTAAAAAAGAGTGGAGGTGATGGTGAGAACACGACCAAGGCCCAAAAGCTGATGATTATGCGATCGCAATGGTTATTTACCAAAGGATGGGTTCATTTTTTAATGAGCTTAAAATCTGGGGGAACATATGCTCATTGCTAGGTTTATTTTTTAACGAGCTTGAACTTCGTGTAAGCCTGCTCATGCTAGTCGTATAATAAGGATGTCTCATCGATAGGTTCATTTTTTAGGGAACTTGCCCCATTCGAAACTTTGCTCCGAAGCCTTTTGCATGCAAGATAGGAATGACCAAGTATTGTCTTAGGGGTTAAAGCACTACTAGGGTTAGGTAGGAAAACTCTTCCTTTACCTTGCCAGTGCCATTTGGCCCTTGCAAAGGTGAATGGTTGATTAGACTAATCACCTAACTTAAGCAGTTGAAGTTAGTAAAAACTATGGGGTTAGAGTTACGCTGGTCGCTTTTCACTTGTATGCAAAAGGTTTGCATGCCCCCAGGTATAAAGAAAAGTAGAGTTTCCAAGTTACCATATGAAAGTTCTCACATTTTCAAGATTGCTCCATCTGCATTTGCAGACAAAACACTTCCTTGGCTCTGTCCATCGAAATAGACAAAGGTGAATGATGGGATACATCTACTCACATAACTTTGGCAAGGGAATCTTATTCCAGTCTAATCCCATTTTCCTAAATGGACAGGTGTGTCAGACTAGTCATATATCCTCCACGGAAACGTACACTATACCTAAAGTTTTTCTGCCAAAGTAGACCAGGGTGCATGCCCCTTGGGTTTAGTCACATTCACTGAATCCCTCACACTCATCAGGTGGATTGACTAGAGATTGATGAGACATTCCTTGTGCAAAAAGTCTAGTTAGGGATGGCACTTGACTAGTAGCTATGTTTGAACCAAGGAATCAAAGATGGTCTACGAGCTGGACCACTCTACCTTCATTGAGGAAACAAATCACTCGAAAGAGTGAGGAAACAATAGCTCCCATGCTATAAATGTAGTCACGCCCAAGGAGTAGATTGTAATATAAAGGCCCTTGGACTACCATCATGTTCAAATAAATGATTTTCCTTCTCAAAGTTATAGGCAAACTTGGAAGGATCCCTAACAGTCGACTGGTTCCCTTGTTAAAGCCCGATAGATTTCGAATCTCAGGCAGAAGTGATGGCGAACCAAGCACTTTGCAAGCAGTTGAGGAAATGATACTCATAGAAGCCCCTTCATCTATGATAGTACCAACCATGATCATTCTGTAAGCTTTTACTATGATTTGGAATGTCACATTAGATGGTAGACGGGGTCTGCCTAGTAGATTCCAATCGAAGGAAACGACTAGATTACTTGGAGGAGGGACTGAATAAATGGTTGGGTAAATCTCTGATGAACTTCCTTCCTGTGGTAAAGGAATGGGTAGATTGCCACCATGTTCATCGGATTCTGTGTTGACGAAAATAATTTGAACGGTGTCGTTCTCATTTTCTTTGGTGACTATATCATCTGAAGATAGACCTTCTGAAGACAAGACTGGGTCAACTGCCGTCTCAACCTGTTGACTTTGGTCCAGTGTGGACTCAGAGGGTTTATCCTCAATGATAGATGCTTCAACCAACCAAAAAGGTGTGTCAATCAGATTTTCAACTAGTGATGGACTCAGTAAGAGTTTCTTGTATCCAGGAGGAACCCGTAGCAGTGAAGCAGGACGGTTATCCAAGACTCTTTTAGCTTCATCTAGGAAGGGACAACGGTGGATGGCATGATCGCCTTTACACAGTCTCCAAGGAATTTTAGATCTTCCTTTTTGTCCATTGACTTCGTTTTCACTAGTTGATGGTGTACTTTCAACATGATCGTCAGAGGTTGAGGGCATCGGATTGTGCAAGCGGGGAGACCAGTCCCTCAAGATCCGCGAGATGCAAGGACAATCTTGATGATAGTGGTCTCCTTTGCAAATGACACATGGAGATTTAGGTTTGGATGGTGCAGTGTGTACATTTTCACTAGACGATGCATGGTTGCCCCCTTTCGTTGTTGGCTTCTTCTTCTTCTTCTCCTTCCCTTTCTTCTTCTTCTCAGTTACTTGGTTTTTAGTTTTACTAGCTTCACCAAGTGAAGAGGAAGAAGGAGAGGGAGAAACAAATGAAGTAGAAGGTTGGGGGGTAACTCTAGTATCATCCGGTTGCTGATTTGATTGCTCAAGAATCATAGTGTTTTAAACGACAAAGGTCAAGAAAAGCCATACTGGGAAGCCAATTGTTAGTCCTGGAAGGGACAATGTGGCCATATGAGGTGCACCAACATCTCCCCAAGAGGAGAAGGGACTAGGATTCCCCCCAAGGGGAAATCCTTGAATGGTGGAATCCATTTTCTCAACCTAAGACCAACGAGGGAACAGTGATGTTATTCTGATTAAAATAAATTTTATGACGCTTTGACACAACTTGCTTTTTCAAGTTTTAAGAGTCGAGAAAAAGCTAAAGATGACTCTAGTCGCCTTCGATTTTTAATGAGCCTGAAGTGACAAGTGCTCATATGGACCTTTTCTTTTAAGGAGTCTTAAAAGGAACAAAAGTGACTACTCTGGAAATCTAGATAGGGGAATTACCAAACCAATCACAAAATTGTAGAATACTTTTTAAGGTACGGCAGTCAATCTTCCCAAATGCTATGTTCAGTGCATTGCAATCGATAGGGCGGTAGACACGACTTCCTAAGGATAAAGGATATAACCTATTGTGGTCCCCCAATATATACTCAATGGTACGTGGGAGTACAAGTCCGTACTGGCACTTGTCGTATCAAAGAGGAGGAATCACCCAACCTACGATGAAAATGATAGTTACCAGGCTTTATGACACTGGAATACGTCTCTAGCCTAAACTTCTAGATGTTGTGCGTTAGGTTCCAAAGCGTTTTTATGTTCATTGAAATTTATTTTACAATTGATCTTTCTTAAGAAGTTTGCCTTTAAGGTTCATCGCATGATGTAGATACACAATTCCTAAATATGCAATCTAAGATGATAAATAGTCATTTAATTTCTTTTTGCAATGAAAATCCTAGCTACTAAGGAAAGAGAAGTGAAATTCTTTCAACATAGAGTAGAGAGCACACACTAAGATGCACTGTCCTAAATCAATTTTCGCACATAGTCTAAATGCAAATGCACATGCATGTATTTGTTTTTTGCTTTCTTAATGTGTGAATGATAAAAAGAATGCTAAGTATAGATCTGAACTATTTTCCTTCAAAGCAACAGTACTAACAATTTTCTTTTCAAAAAATGAAAGGAAGACTAAAACGAAACTTTGCGATTTCGAATTGAAAACTGCTTTTGACACTTGAAATACTATTAATTCAAATCAAATACAATGGAAAAAGTGTAATCGATTATCAAAAAGAGGAAGACTATTTTCTTTGACTGAAAACGACACTTGCAACACTTTCAAATCAAAAGACGACAGTGTGATTAAGCTATTGTTTGCAAAGGAGAACTACAAATGACGAAAAATACATAAAAACATTCACAATTTTTTGAACAATGGAGGATGAATAATGCAAAGGAAGGGAGTTTCAACAGTGATATACTGATCACAGATAGCAAAACCACTGAATAAAGCTGAAGACAATGAAGAGAAAACCAAAACTTGGAGGCAAAAACAGTCTTACCTAATCATCGCACATGTAGCACAGGGAAATAGGGATGCATCTCACCTGCAGCACATGGAAGGTGCGATGCATCCAGACTGCCAATGAGAGACAGTGCGATGGTCCAAGGACAAGACTGGGCTTGGTTTTTGCTCACAGTTTGCAGCTTAGTTCAGGGGTTTAGGCTGAGCTAATGATAGGCAATAAACACAAAGCATAGGGGTTGATCTAATGAGGTTACTTGAGCTACCACCAGGGCACTTAGGATGTTTGCAAGTCAGATGTTCAGTTCATAAAATAACCCGAAGATTGACTAAAGTAGCATTGATCTACTTTGCAGTTGCATAGCAAAAGTAGTTCGAAGGCTAGCTGGCTTAACTTTAGGCCTCGTCTGTAGTTTATAAAGAAAACAAATAAAAACAAGCAAACAAGCTATTTGCTCCCCAGTGGAGTCGCCATTTTGTTATCGGGAAAACTAGTGTCCATTCAGAGCTGCTAGTCCCACTAAGATGGGTAGCTATCTTAGAAACAAACAAACTAAAGTTACTTTTGTTTTCCTTTAGGAGAAATAGATGAGAGAGAAGCAGAGAGTACCAACCTCAGTCTTTCGCTTGGCTCCTTGCTTGTTTGCTCCCTCCTTTGACAGAGCTTTGCCACTCCTTCCTTACTTGTCCCACTTCAAAGAACACCCGTAGATTCAAAGCAACATAATACCATCAAAGCATAGAGATCTATAACCATAAACAATATAGGATCAGATATATATTAACCATACAAATGCATATATCAATACAAGATTCAGAGATTTACAAGAATATGGAGGAAAACTCAAATAGATTTATTGATAGAAGTAGTAGAAGAGAGGATTTTGACCCAGTGCCATCCTCCCAGCATGAAAGCCCTCTTCACCTCATGAAAATCTAGATCACCCAACACTATGATGTTTCACATAGAAACCAACAACACTTCCTTACAAGATACAAAATTCCAGCCTCTAGATCTCTAGGATGAGGGATCCATATATAGATATTTGCAGGTGGGTGTAGTCAGTTTCTGGATTTTGATTAGTGTCATTTCTCTGATAGTTCTTGGTTCCACTTGGAGATTTCATGATCTCTTACTCATCCCTAGGCGAATTCAAAGAGGCAAGTGTCAAATGGGTAGTTTCTAGAAGATTATCTGGGTTTCCACCTAGCCAACTACCTCTGCCATTTGTCTGCTCTCGCTCATTGCACCCTACAGAAGGGGTTTTCAGTATGCATCGCACTTTCTGCACGTAGTAGGTGAGATGCATCGCACCCTTAGCACTGAGCATTCTGTATGGTCTAGTTTTGACTAGTTCTGAGTAGTTTTTTAGGGAGAACTTCTGGGAGATGATGTAATCAGCTGACCTTGTTCTTTTAGGGTATGAAACAACACTTTTAGGGGCTTAGAAGCCCTTGGTTTATGGACATATGAGGTTGGGTTTACAGTGCCAAAATATGTCTATAACACCGGCTAACATCGCACATTTCTAGAAGTGAAGGCTCTACTGTCCCTCCAAAAATTGTGCAATTCTCACTGACACTAACCTTCAGGCTTGCATTGTGCAATTCTGGGTGGAAATGCCTTACTGGCCCTAGAAACTGCACAATGTAGTTTGTTGGTTTGCATGTCACTGCTGACTGAAATTACGCATTGCACATTTTTAGTCCTTAGCAGGCTAGCCTGGATTATGCATTGTGTAGTTCCAACAATCAATTAACCTGTTGACAGCTGGACTATACCTTACGCAGTTTTGGCAGTCAGTCTCCTAGCCTTCCGGTGGAAATTGCACAATCTTCACAGTCAATCATACAGGTATGTTGCATGTCATTCCTCCATCTTGTCTTGGTTTTTGACTGATAGATTACTTGTCATGAGGGTTTCTATGTCTCCAGGTATCATAGGTGTTCGTCTTCCTCTCAGCAGCAACACAGGTATAATGGCTTCCAGGAGAGCAGAGTCGAAGACACCATTTAGAGCACAATTGGGGATGCAGTCGATCGAGTGTCTATGAACTTGCCCATCTATGAAGACATCAAATTTTTCATGGACAAGGATATCAAGATGAAATAGCAGCAGTGCCACACCGAGCAGCATGATTAGCAACAACAAAAGGTAGGACACCTGCATGCGACATATGCAAGAGGAAGGTTGTTAACAGTGCAGAGGTGGAACAAAGTTGCAAGCTTAGGCAAATTCACTTGTGATGAAAGCAACTTTGGAATTGAGGTTATGAGTCAACAGCGCGACAAGAGGATCATCCAAAGGCATAGAGAGAAATAGAGAAGGGGTTGAAGGTGTTGAAGCAACAACTCAAAGAAGAACAGGAGCTGCCCTGATAAGAGAAAGAGTTGCAGCAGGAATAGGCGCAGCAGGAGGGGCAACATGTACAGACTAATGAAATTGTGCCCATACAGGTTATGGACCCATCCAACAGCTGGCATGGAGCAGACAGGGTGAGCAGTGATGTCGATCCCATGCAAGGGTATTCAAGAGCATGGATGTCATTATGTGCATGCATGAGATCCCAATAATTTTTCACATTCACCGAGGCAAAGACAAGAAGCAAGTCTGACTGGAGCTGAACATGTATTTTAACAAGCTGATGCGCATGGTCACAAGCACACACTTGGAGATCAACACAGACATTATGCATCAGTATGTTGCTGGTCCAGCTACACTGAAGATGATGATGAGCATGTTATCGGAAGAGTTGGACATAGGAGCCATATCAGTGTACTCGGATGCAACAGAGGCAAGATTTCACTTTGAGCAGCATGTCACCATTAAGCGCACAGACACCATCATGGATGACCAAGCTTGTCATCAGTTTGTCAGTGTCGATCAGTGCAAGGATGTTGAAGATTTGGTCTTCCCACAACTTTCCAAGTCTTATTGGTGTCTTGCATGGATTTCTCAAGCTAATTTTGTCTCACATGGGTACATGTGCAGATTGTATGTAAAGTCTTGTCAAGTGGAAGTTCAAGTGTCAATAGCCGAATGTAACAATCGTAGAGTAGTTGAAGAGTCATGAGGGTAGATGAATAGTCAACAAAGGGGAATGTCAGGGGTCACCCCACCCATTTCTATATGTAGTACCTCATAACTCATTGTAGAAGCTTTTGGTCGGGCAAGCTTCCGATAGGAGTATCTTAGAGAAAACTTGGAGAGTATTGTAACGAGCCTTGGCTTCTCCATAGTGTAGAGCTAGTATATATATTTAGAGGAGCAGGTCACAGTGACTGTAACATTCCGCTATCGGGACTAGTGGTTGGTCATGGTTGTACCATATGATTGGAACTTTCACTTCTTAATATAACAGAGACAACATGTTTCATGCATATGTTGTTATTGTATTTAAGCTATCTTGGTTACTCTAATTATATATGTATCTGTTTGCTTACGCATGCATGTATGGACTCTTTCTATATAAGTATGTATGAATCTTATCGAGATGTGATGTTGGTTTAACCATCACATTTTATTGTTAGCTTACTCGATTTCCAGTTTGTGATGCATCTTTTCTTGTGTGTTACCTTCTTAGCCACGTGCTTTCAAGGTTTCCAATGAGTGCACTCACCTCACTTTCCATGTGTTAGAATCATTCATGCACCTTCCTTGGCTTGTTGCGCATATCACACCCTTTATACCAACAGGGACATCTTACTTTTTTCTGTGCGCGACCACGGTCAAGGCGATACCATACAACCCACTGCTGGGACTCCTACACCAAACAATTTGAGGTCTAGTTGGGACTTCTTACCAGGGAGATCCCCTGACATGTTGGAAGGTCCAGCACTGTCGACAAGATACAACAATATGAATGGGCACATTTCACACTTAATAATCGGAAATAGAAATAATTACAACTCCTATAAGAATGAAGAACTTGTTTTTTCAATCCTTCCTTCCATCCTTGAGAAAATACACCAGTTGTTGTCATCTAACTTTGCAAATTTTCATTGTGTTCTATGATGAACCTGAGATCTAGCTTTCATGATGTTGACTATTTCAAAATATCTTACACTAATTGAACACTTTTTTTAATACTTTTCCTTTTTCATTTGACGCATTCTAGCATATTAAAGGATAAACAAGAAAAATTATGACAATTTATGAAATAAGACGTCTTTGTTCCAAAATGTACTTCCTAACTATAAAGTACTGCATATGGTGATTATACACAAGTAAAAATAAAGAAGTGAGTGCTCCAAGTGATTTGATGCATATATGACAATTTTTATCAGATAAACTACCATAATCATGTTGTAGATTTGAAATAGAATAATCCTTGGGTACTACATGATTGAGGTAGAGGCATCATCCATCCACATGAATCTTCTAGTAATTGAATTTCCAATGGTTTTGTCCACAAAAAAAAGTAATTCAATCTCAACCATAAGGCTACAACTCATTGAAAGGTGCATATAAAATTCAAAATGCCCCCCAAAATGAGCGTTATTTAAGGAGTGTTTGTATTGTGTAGAGATTGGTGTATCAAAGACATGAATCAAGTATAAAATCCAATATGAAATTATAATCAATATATCCAAGCCATTAAATGAAGAAGATAGAAGAATATTTATTATTTGCAAGATCTAGTGATAAAAGATAACACAAATGTAAATGTCTCTCATAGATAAGAAAATTTTATTATATCCAAGAAATGACCACTAAATTATGTCAATGGAACTAAAAGATATATCCAATGTAAGTATAATTTAGAAGTGTGAACACAATTACTAAATAAATACTAAAAGTAGACATATAACATTGTATGCATATCTTACAGGTAAATATTTAGCGGAATCTCTGTGTTAAACAGAGAAGATAAAGAATGTCAATTTTTGTTAGAGAATATGCATGACATTTAATGGAAATTCTTTTAAAGATAATATGCATTCCATCACCACAACCATGAATTAAATAACAACACTCAGCCATTCGTGAAGATTGAAAACATTAGTCCATGACGACACAAAGAGTGTTGATAGCTAGTTTTAGTCTTGAACTTTAGCTAGGAAAAATAATGAGATATTATTTGGATTTAAAGTCTCGATACCCTATACTATCCCCAAACCCTACTCACTCTCTAAATCTCATTCACACTCCCATTCACTCTCACCTACTCATCCATAAAATCTCTTCATACTCATCTTTCATTCATCCACTCTATCTCTTCATTCACCACAAGTGATTACAGCTATAAAAACAATGGAAAGAGACAGTGAATATGAGCTTGAAGAAGACACCCTTAGTGACAATTCCAGGGAGAGAAACATACATCACAGGAAGCCTCATAAAGGAGGAAGGATTATCAGAGAGGAGCACACTAGTTTGAGGGAGTTGCAAGCCTGCCCACTTGCCATTTCTTGCTTTAAACACTAGTCATGTTTTGGTTTTTGTGAAATGCTAGAAAGGGTTAAATTTCATCATGAATTAGCAAGGTTGTTTGTGACACATTTGGACAACAATGAAGTATTCCTTGCTAGAATTACATTCACCTTATCACCAGCTATCATTTCAGAGGCTACAGGTATTCCAGATGTGGGTGAAAAGTGGAACAAAGGTCAAGATATTGATAGGGAGTACTATGAGTCTTACATCAAGGCTAGATACAAAGAAAAACTCAAGAGAGTATTCCCCTTCAAGTTCTTGGAAGATAGGTTTGCTCCTTTGATGAAGATCATTATCAAGTACTTCACTAGTGAAGGTAGGTTCTCCCGATTTTATGTCTACCACATTAGACTGCTGATGCATTTCACTAAAGTATGATGAATATCCCTTACTTCAGAAACATTGAGTAGATGGCACTTAATGTAAAGAAGAAACCATACCCCCAGTAGTTAAATAGCATTTTCCACTACTCTTTGATTAAAATCATTGTTCTACATCAACTGAACCTTTTAAACATGCCATCGAAGACTTTCATTTCTCATGAGATGTTCAAAGGCCCACAAATCTTTTCATCAATGCATCATGAAGAAGGTGGACCTTCAGGACATGAAAAGGTCAAAGTGACTGAAACTGTTGGAGTGCCAGTGTTTGTGACATATGAGAGGGGCACTAGAAAACTTTTTTAGCTACTAGGCAAGTATTATCTCCACAAGGAGTGGAAGGGGTCTCGCCTTCATCATTAGGCTACAGGCAAGTGCTATCTCCACAAGGAGTGGAAGGGGCTTTGCCTTCTTCTTCAGCTAAACAGGTACAGGTTGAGAATCAAAGCAAGGGAAAAGGTAAAGGAAAGAAGAAGATGCATAATAAGGATCTTAGTGATGAGAAAGAAAGATATTTTGACCTTGTTAATCATGAGGAGACACAAGGAGTTGATGTCATTGACTTAGAAACTCAAGATCCAAAAACTGACAAAGACATGATCATAAAAGAACAAGAGGCTGAGATACAAGCCTTGTCAGACAACTTAGAGAGGGCTAAGTGGGTCATCAAATATCTAGAGCAAGAGAACAAGCAATTGAGTGATAAGCAAATCCTCATGGAGCTGCAAATGATCAAGGAAAACAAGAAAAAGGTTAAGAAGGCCAAGGTCAAGTTGACTTCAATTGAACAAGAGATCGAGAATGACCAGGAAAATTGGCTTGAGAGGGTTAATATACACCTTGAGGGGCTGATTGAGAAGGCCAACAGAGACAAGAAGATGCCTCGCCATATGGCTTACCACTACATGACTCACAATAAGATCTGTAATATAAGAATGAGGAAGCTTAAGGCTAGGTTGAGGAATGCCTTAAGGAGCAAAAAGGATCAAGACAAGTTGAAAATCTTGGCTAAAGCCTCACTAGCCCATCAAAGCAACTAATGGTGGTGCCTTGTGCCAAATCTAGGCAAGTTTTGATAAGTTTTTGCCATTTGGAAATTTTGAACACAGAAAATTGCCTGGTGGTGCTGGGCTTTTCACTGGAGGATTTTTGAAGAAATGGCTTGTATATCTAGATTCAGCATGATGAGAGAATCATACCTAGAAAATCTCAGCAATTTTGGAGCAAAACTAGGTCATTAAAAGGTCAAAAAACTACCAAAAAATGACCTCTCTGCCTCTTTTTGGACACATAGAAGCAGCCTTGGGAGATTTCACTTTTGAGGGGGAAATTACCTCCAAATGTAGCAATTCTAGATGTTCCAAAAACTAGACAGGAAGACCATTTCTATGAGCTATCGTGGGCTCAATTTGGCTAAGGGGAAGGCCCCAAAAAGTGGGTCTGAAGCGGTGTTGCACACCTAGCCAGTGGCGCTGTGCATAGAGCCAGTTTGCCCAAAAAATCTAGTTTTCGCCTAGTTTCTCTGCAAGTTGACTTTTTCTCTCTTCATGGATGACTTTATGTTTGTAATTAATGCCATGACATGTAAATTTAATTGTGAAATGATCTTAGAGGGTAGATTCATCAGTTTGAGTTGGTTTGGGGGTCAATGAATCAGTTTCCATGGTTTTAGAGGCAACCTGTTCCACTACCTATATTCTTGTTCCTTGCTTGGAAATGGTTGTAACAGTTCCTTATCTCTTAGATTCGACCCCTGATGGCTAGCATAGGTGGTTTTATGTCTATATTATATATTTTTTCAGTCATTAGCAAATGTTGGACTCTCTTGGATGCTCTGAGCTACATTGTACACCTTTATCAACAGTTTGGCAAGGAAATAAACCAGGATTTGCAGCTATTTTTATGGGATACTTGTGGTAAAGTGTTTTTGCATAGTTTCTTCTTCTGTTATTATTTTTTCTAATGTGTTATGTGTGCCACAATATGATTCATTCTTCTAGCTAAATGATATCAAGATAGATAAGTAGAATACATTGGTTACAGTGCTCTGCCTTGGGAAATCATTTAGTTTTTGATGTTTTCTACTGTTTGAGAAGGACACCTAATCTTTGCATAATATCCTTAGCTCCTCACTAGTCTTAGACCTACCATCTCACTCAATTTCAAGTGCTAAAAAACCTACCGACCTTGCCCCATAGAACACCCTGCATTCCTGACTTGATTTCCCGAACCCAAAGCTGCCTGCTTCATTTGATCCAGCAACAAAACCAACAAAATCAACCAAAAAAATTAGAGCTACTATACCTAGCCTAAAATCCATATTTGATCCAGTCATCTTGGCTGAGATTAACAAGGAGAGAGCCCTCTCCCGACCTGGTAGGGCTAGCTACCAGGTTAAGCTTGGTTTGTGGTTATCCTAAGATTGCCTTATTTTAGCCTGAGGTCAATCTAGGCTCTAACATTGTGGAAACCATACTGGGGAAGAAAGGAAAATCACCCCAATACTATTGAGAAGTTCTGAACTTTTGGATGTTAAGTTTAGAATTCATTAGGCTGAAAAATGGAAAGTTGTAAAGCAATATAAAAATCTTGAGAATTTTGAACACACTAGCTTCAAGAAGATACACCAGGTCTAATCCCGATCCCGATCCTCCTCCCGTATTTTAAAATCCTAATCTCTTTCCGAGGATACTCAGACAAGAAATTTCACTAGGTCCAAGACCAGTTTTCAGATCTCATTCATGCCCTGTGGAGTGGCTATTCCTTGAAGATCTTCCTTTTGACAAATATTTTGGCCTCTCCCTGTTTAGAACTACATTTGATAGTGAATTGTTGGACACAGTCCCAGACCTAGAATTCACCAAAGAACTTGAAATCGAAAGGGCCAAATTGCTAAGTAACTAAAACCTTCAAAACTCTCCACAGTCGTCCCTCACTACTGATCGAATTCCTGAACTCTCTGATTCGGCTTCAACATTTTTTGCCTCTCCATCATTTCCCCATATTTTAGAGAATCATCCGTCATCTCCATTTATACCTTCACTCCCTCATAAGCCTATCATTACCCCTCAAATACCCATCACTTCTGCTACATCAACAACTCTTGTTGTCATAAATCCTCCTCTTTCCCCAGAACCAATTTCAAATCCGTCTCGAGTCATGGCTGCCAGATATGCACCTCTCGTTCTGCCTCAGAATTCGGATGATATGCCCACTGATTACCAAAGTAAGATACCTCTGTTCAATGCCACTCAAAGTATCACAACGCAGCAACATGTTGATAGGATGAATGACTTCTTTGATCTTCATGAGGTAGATGCTGAAAATGTGTCCATGAGATTATTTGTGCAGAGTTTTGGAGGCGAGGTTCGAAAGTGGTTCAGACCATTACCAACGGGATCTATCAATACTTTGTCAGTTTTCCATAGATAATTCTTGGACCGATGGGAGGTAAAGAAAAATCCTCTCCAAATTCTATCTGAGTATGAAAATATCAAAAGGAATGTAGGTGAAAGTGTCCAAGATTACTGTGTAAGGTTCAATGCAGCTTATAATGCTATTCTAGCTAATATTAAACCACCGATGGGGTTAGCATTGATCAAATTTCCAGACGGTTTTGATGCTGATATGGCATATCAGTTGCGAGAGAGAGGTCCTACCACACTTGAGGACATGCAGAAGAACGCAGTGAGTGTAGAGGCAAATCTACTAACCAAAAGAGAAAGGATGAAAATTGAAAAGAAGGTGACTATAAAGGAAGAAGCATCTTCCTTAGATGTTAAGGTAGATAATATTCTCTGGAAAATTGAGAAGATGTTTGATCAGTTGACAATTGCAAACAAGCCTGAAACAATGATTTGAAATCCCAACTTTAGAGGACAGCAACAACCCCAATTCAAGATTAAACAAAGGGAGTAGAAGGCACAAGATCAGTCATTGCAGCAGTAGGTTAAAATTCCTTTGCAGCAAAACTATGTACATGGAATAGAGGATGAGGATGATGATGATCCAATGGTTGAGGCGAATCATTTCTTTACTGCTGATGGTTTGCCCATCTATCTCACGGAAGATGAAGAATATTCAAAGATCCCTGATGCTCAAAAGCATGAAGATTACATACTAGCAAATGAGGCAGTTTTGGAGGATGAGTTGGACAATTATCAACGAGGACATATGAATGCATTGATAGCACAACAGAAACAATATTCATTGAGAAGCAGAGATGTACTAGTCAGTCCAGTTCAAAAGAGAAAGGAAGCGCAACCCAAAAATGACTCCTCAAACATTCAGAAGAAAGGGAAGGAGCCTGCTAACCCAACTTCTAGCAAAGGATCATCTGCAAATGAGAAGACCAATCAACAAAGTGCAGCAAAAGAAAAAGTTGAAAAAAGGACCCTCCAGTGAAAGAGGTAGATAAAGTTTCAGCTTTTAGTTTAGAAAATGAGATTGCTAAATTAAAAGTTTCAATTCCTTTGACTGAATTGATGAAGAACAGCAGCTATAAACACCAAGTGTCCAAAATTTTGAACATAGATCCTTTATCTGATATGGTTAATGTAGAAAATGATCACCCTGAGCTCATTTTTGGCCTGCCTTAGAAGGTTAGTCTGAGGATAGTGAAGTTCCTCCATTCTATATAAGCCTTAGATTGCATGAGTATGTCCTCCATAATGCCATGTTTGATTCCGGAGCTTCCCATAATCTGACACCAAAAGCCATTATGGAGAAATTGGGTCTTGACATTACTCAAAAATATCATGACCTGTATTCTTTTGATTCAGGTAGAGTCCGTTGTATTGGTCTTATTAAAGACTTAGTGGTATCTTTAGAAAAAATCCTGACAAATAATGTTCTTATGGATGTGTTTGTTGCGGACATTCGACCTCGGTTTGGTATGCTTTTGTCTAGATCATGGGGTGCAAAGCTTAAAGGGACTTTACAACTAGATTTCTCCTATGCTACCATTCCTGTGTTTGGCCAATTGAGAAAACTATACAGGGAAAAGAAAATGAAATACATGATTACAAGAAAGGAGAAACCACTTAATCATCCAATTAATTCTATACATACAGATTTAGAGTCATTTGTATTATATTCAGATAGTGGTTTGAATGATGTTGATAGTAAGTTAGTTGAAGTAGAAGATGTGCCAAAGATTTCAGAAAAATTTAGAGCGGTCCTTGACCAAGAAAGACAAAAAATTGCAAGTACCTCTGAGCAGTCCACATACCGGCAGCAGCAAAAAGGTAAAGAACAGCAACAAAATGAAGAGGTTAGTCAAAGTGAAAAATATAAGGAAACATAATTTCAGCATTTAGAAGAAGAAGCAGGTCTACGGAGCATGGATTTTGATGGAGCTGTGGGTAGGGATGGTGCCGACATAGGGATTTGGATTCACAGCCCTACTTTCCAGCCAAATAAAGTCCCTAGTAATGTTAGAATTTGTTCATATAAATTGGCCTTTGACTGTTCTAACAATGAACCCGAATATGAAGTGCTGATTGCAGGGTTGAAAATTCTCAAAAAGTTGAACGCAAAAAGGATATCAGTCTATAGGGATTCGGAGCTGATAATCAAGAAAGTCAAAGGTGAATATCAAGCCAAACACCCACAGATGAGGGCCTACTAAAATGAAATTTTAGATATCTTAAGGATGTTTCCAGATTATACCTTGATAGCAATACCTCGTGCTCAAAATTTTATTTCAAATTCTCTTGCCACTGCTGCAAGTAATTTGAAGATTCGATGAATTCCAACAACAAGTTTGAGATCCATGTTAAACACTGCCCTGTTGTTCTGGGCAATTTAAGGTATTGGCAAGTGTGTTGGGATGATAAGGAGATCAATACCTTTTTGTAGAATGAAGGGAACTACAAGGATGCTTCCATAGATGTTAACTATGATACCGATGAACCAGAAATTGAGGTGAATCAGATGGAAATATTGCAACTGAAGGACAACATCATCCCTAAAGGTCTTATACCTTTAGAAGAAATTTTTGATTAAGATGATGTGGCTAGAAAGCCAAGCTTGGTGCCTACAGACAAAGGTGTAGGGCATGTGAATCTCGGAACAACAAATAAGCCCAATTTTGTGAAATTGTCAAAAAAATTGTCTCCTGAGGTAAAGTCTAAATATGTTAGATTATTATCTGAATTTGTTGATGTGTTTGCTTGGGATTATTTAGATCTAAAGGTGTATAATAAATACATAATTTAGCACACTATTCCCATCAAGCCAAATCATAAGTCGTTCCAATAGAAGCTGAGAAGAATCAATCCCAAGTTGCTGCCATCCATTGAAAAAGAGGTAAACAGATTGTTCACAGTTGGTATAATTGTCTCAATCAGATTTTCTGATTGGATTTCGAATCTTATTCCTATGAGAAAGAAGACCAGGGAGATCAGATTGTGTATAGATTTCTAGAATCTAAATAAAGTGTCATTGAAGGACAATTACCCGCTACCAAAGATGGATCATATCCTCCAGAGAGTGGTTGGAGCATCGCGCATGTCACTACTTGATGGATATTCAGGGTATAATCAAATTTTAGTACATGAGGATGACTGAGATAAGACTGCATTTACCACCCCTTGGGGAAATTTTCATTATGCTAAAATGCCATTTGGTTTGAAAAATGATGGAGCCACATTTCAGCGTGAAATGGACATCGCTTTTGCTAATGAAAAGGATGTATCTGGTTGTATATTTAGATGATTTGACAGTGTTTTCAGGTTCAGATGATGAGCATCTTCACCATTTGAGGATTCTGTTTCAGCGATGTAGGAAATTTTGGATATCACTCAATTCGAAGAAAAGTCTCTTTGCCATGGATGAAGGGAAGCTGCTTGGCCATATTATCTCAAAAGAAGGAATTTGCATTGATCCTTCAAGGGTAGAAGCAATTCAACGGATATATTTTCCCAAGAACAAGAAAGAGATACAAGATTTTAATGGTAAGATGAATTTCCTACGAAGATTTGTACCAACTCTAGCTGAACATTTGAGAGAAATTGCTAATATGTTAAAGAAGGACAGCGTGCTAAAATGGACAGAAGATGCTATGAAATCATTTAATTTGGTAAAGTATGCTTTATCTCCAGCCCCAGTTTCGATTAGTCCCGATTATACACAAGATTTCATTTTATTCTCATTTGCATCTGAGCATACCATGGCAGCAGTTTTAATGCAGAAGAGAGATTAGCTAGAAAAGCCCATAGCATTTTTCAGCAGGACCATTAGAGATGCTGCTTTGCAGTACAACATAATTGAGAAATAAGCTTTTTCCCTTGCCAAAGCTTTGAAGGACTTCAGAGTGTATATTCTGCACTCTCACATCATAGCATACGTTCCTAACGCGATGGTTAAGGATGTACTGGTACAAACTGATTCGGAAGGAAGGCGGGGAAAATGGATTACAGCAATGTTAGAATACGATCTGGAGATCAAGCCTACAAATATGATCAAAGGACAAGGCCTGGTGAGGCTAATAGCGGAATCAAATTTGCATGCTTTAGATATAAATCTTATTGCAGCCATGTCCGAAGATGAAGAAGAAAGCTTCCTGATTCAAGTCTGAAATGTTCCTTCAGTCACCATGGTATTCAGATATTGTGTATGTACTTCAACACCTCTCACCACCTCCAGGGATGACAAAGAACAAAGGTAGATCTCTCAAACTTAAAGCTGCTAAATTCTACATTTTGAATAGTGGTCTTTATTGGAAGGATCCAGGAGGTGTTTTGCTAAAATGTTTAATTGAAGATGAAGCCCATCAAGTGATGAGTGACTTTCACAAAGGTGATTGTGGTGGTCACTTGTTCTAGAACACAACAACAAACAAAATACTGAGAGAAGGTTATTACTAGCCAACCTTATTTTTAGATGTTTACAAAATAGTCATGAGCTGTCATGAATGTCAGGTCTTTCAGGGTAAAAGAAAATTGTTGCCTCCTCCTCTAAAACTGGTTGAAGTCAATGCACCCTTTCAGTAGTGGGGACTCGATTTTATCGAGGAAATCCATCCAACATCGTCAGCTTAGCACAAGGGGATCCTAACAGCAACCGACTATTTTACCAAGTGGATTGAAGCAATCCCAACAAGACAGGCAACAGATGCGGTAATCATTCAATTTTTGGAATCAAATATTTTATCTCGTTTTGGTTTTCATAGTAAAATAATCACAGATAATGCAATTGCATTCAAATCCAAGAAGATGATTGATTTTTGCAGCAAGTATAAGATTACCTTGGGTCATTCTACAACATATCATCTGCAAGGTAATGGTCTGGCTGAATCATCCAATAAGTCATTGGTGAACATCATTAAGAAGCTGTTGGAAACAAATAAGAAAGGTTGGCATAAAAAGTTAGTTAATGCCTTGTGGGCTGACAGGGTGAGCCAAAAGAAGTCCATAGGTATGTCTCCATTTGAAATAGTTTATGGCATTGACACAGTCTTTCCGACATCTCTTGTAGTTCCGATTGTGAAACTTTTACAAGAGGATGGCAGTGAGGAAGATGATTTTCAGTGAAGAATCAATCAGAAGATCCATTTATAGTAGACAAGGGAGGAAGTTTTCCAAAACACTTTCATATTACAGGAGAAGATCAAAAATATCTATGACTGGAAAACAAAAGCAGATAAATTCTAGCTTGAGGATGTAGTGTTACGGTGGGATGCTAGGAATGAAGATAAAGGCAAGCATGGTAAGTTTGAAAATTTATGGAAGGGACCCTAAAAGATTGTTGCATACAAAGGACAAAATGCATTTCTGCTCAAAGAGATGGATGGACAAGATTGTCCAGGAGGACCAGTCAATAGTAGGCTCCTGAAGCACTGCTTCTTCTAAGGTGATTTCTGAAATCATGAAATGATCATTGTATATACCATTTTCCTTTTCATTGCAACTATTCAAAGGTACACAGTCATTTCAGCTTGGGGCCTGAGGTGAAGGTTATAAAGTTGAGTTATTTGTATCAGTTTGTGTGTTTAATTCAATCTTTGAGTTTGGAGTCAGTTTTTATAGTGTCAATTTCAGTTTTTGAAGTATCTTGACCATATTGCCTAATGGATGAGGCACTAATCTACTTGTTCCCAGAGATCTATGGTTCTTGGCACCTCCAAGGAGCTACCACCCCCATTGGAGCCAATGTTAGTGTAGGTTTTAACCCCGTACAGAAATTACCTGCATACGAATTCTAAATCATAGGAAAAATAAAAATGTGAGACCATAACACATAAAACACATATACACAGAGATTTCCCACTGGATCTCAAAACCGAGACTACCAGCTTGATTTTTCGTTATATTCCTTTCAATGTTACAATACAGATTTATACATGCCGAAGCATCCAATACCATGGACTGAAAAGCCATTGCGTCCAAAACCATGGACCGAAAAACCATAGGTAGGTTCGCCCAACCTAATATACGGTCCAAAAAAAAAATTTCTCTGGGCGCTGCCTTGAACCCCGTAG
>APFE031014067.1:191187-205565 GCA_000404065.3 Pinus taeda
CTACAGCAGAGGCTGAATATGTGGCAGCTACAGTAGCAGCATGTCAAGCAGTTTGGATGAGAAGGATGTTGAGGAGCTTAGGCCAAGAGCAGGCAAAAGCGACAGTGATTTTTTGTGACAATAGCTCAGCTATTCATTGTCAAAGAATTCAGTGTTTCATAAGAGAACGAAACACAATGATACAAGGTTTCACTACATCAGAGAATTGGTGAACAATGAAGAAATTGTCCTAGAACATTGCAGGACTCAAGAACAGGTTGCAGACATCTTGACAAAGCCACTGGATCATAAAAGATTTGAATTTTTGAGGAAGTGTCTGGGTATGACCGAATGCCCAGCAGTTGAAATTAAAGGGGAGTGTTAAATTTATAATTTCAACCGCGCGGGAAACCACCCAGCAATACCATAAACCACCCACAACCATATCGCACCGCTTTTTGTCAAAGGAGGTTTCCGTACGAAGGGGCTCCGATAAAACCTGGAGCAGACGCGTGGATTGGGGTGACATCACCCTCTGACATTTATCGGACGATAAATTTCGGTCAGAACTCCCCATCCGATATTCGTCCGATTAAAGGCAAGTTTCTCCGCCGTCTGATTGCAAGGAAGGTATACGGGGTCTGTTAAACATAAATGCAGCGTGGAGTAAGATAATGGCCCATACCCTAAGTTAATATTATGACATTTTGTTGGTAATGTATTTAATGTTTTTTTTACGGCACATTATATTTGTTTCTTACGAAGTATGGGCGTACTTACCGGATGTAAGTTTTATTAAATTGTATGGTATATGTTATGTATGAGAGTTGACTTTGAGTTTTGTGTAATGGTGTATTCCACACGGGGAGGTGAAGAGCCTGTTTTGCAGCAGCGAATGAAAACCGGAGGAGAAGAACAGAGAGTTCGTGGGAGCAAAAAAAAGAGAATGCACAGCAGTGCATAGTTTATGTGTGCTAACCAATTTTGTAATACACGGTGAAACGCAGCAGCGTGGAGGTTGTGGTAATATGTAAGCAATTTTTTTTTGAATATGCAATTGAAAATTCACCAGGCGAATGTAATGAAAGTTTCACACAGTGGTGAATGTTAAATTTTTATTTTACAACAGTATGTGTAAAAATGATTTTACATCAGTAAATGTAAAAAGGGGTTATACAGCAGTAAACCCAGCTCAGTAAATTCTCATGTGAAAACAGAGTTTTGGTTGAATGTTGTTTTTGGTAAATCCCTCTTAACAAAGAGGATGAATATGTACTAGTGTTTTTATTTTAATGAATGGAAATCTTTATGGTGGTGAAATACTCTGTTCAGTAAATTTTTTTTAAGGCTCCTCTGTACAAAAAGATCCTGGAGTAAAGGAAACAGAGCATTGCCTCTGTATGTGTGTTTTAACTTTGTGTTTTTGGAATTTTCCCCTTAAAAAATCCCCAACAGGTGAAATTAATTTAATCATGTGTATGCCATAATATATAAAGCATAAATAAACAATGATGATGAGGCTAGGATGACTGACCTGTGAACATAATCCAGCGCTGATTTGATCTCCATTTTGAAATGCCTATCGATTCCCAAACGTTCGATGCTATCGACCATGGAAAGGCGTGAAAGTAGATCATTGAGAGGAGTGATTGATAGTCCATCTTCAATTTCAGTGAACATCTCTTTCACTTCCTTAATGAGTCTCTCTGCACGTTCACGGTATGAAGGCGCCTGACCCATACACAATATTCAACACAGTAAATAAAAAGGAAAAGAGTAGTCATTTCGTTCGCTTCAAAAGGAGAAAAGTTGAAAATTACCTCATAATGTGTGGAGAGAGAGTGTATGAAGTCGTCGCCCCCGAGGTTGGAATGATGATTCGCTATGCGTCTCTTTGCACCAGCATCTGACACGGGTTGTTGAACACATGATGATGGAAGGTGTCACAACTTTCCGTGGCGTGCACACTCCAAGAGTTGGCATTGTTGTAGAGAAAGGGCTACAACTGGTAAGCGGTTTCTGAAGGGGGGAGATAGAAAGGAGAGCCATTGGAATCGAATTAGGAAGCTACAAGTTGAAATGAAAGGTTTTTGTTGAGCGATTCGAAATAAGTACGTGATATTTATAGGATACAACTGGCGTACCATAAACATCCATTCAAGAAAGGGGAAAACAGTAATAATTAACCACGCAGATGCTTGGTTTTTGTCGTTTCCTCAGCGAAATGATCGCGGAATGATAAGCACAGGAAAAAACACGTTTCATATTATTAGCGCAATACGACACACACTATTACCGACTCACACCGGCCATATTTAATCCGTGGGTTTTGATATTGTCTTGGATTATAGTTTCACTCTTTTAAATATAGCCAATTTACTCCTTGGTAGAGTCGAAGTGAATGAGGGTGCTGTTTTTAAAAGGATTCAGAATTAAGAAAGCGTTATTTATGAATTAATAATAATATGCTGTAAGAGTAGCAAGAGGGGTTGTCCCTGAGATTTCTCTGGATACATGGGTATTTTACTATTCAGGTTTGTGATACGTAGTAAATAATGCTTTTGAGGTTTATATTCTAGTATTTGAACTTATTATAGTTAAGAATCTATAGTGTAATGCTTTTGAGGTTTATATTCTAGTATTTGAACTTATTATAGTTAAGAATCTAGAGTTTGACACTATAGATTTCCTAAGTGAGTTAGTATTTACTTTTAAATAATGGAGTATATTTTTTTTAAGTTTTAGGGTATTGAATAATCGTAATAAAAATAATAATGGGCATATATAATATGGCAAGATTAAGTTAGACCCCCTCATGTCTGGAAGATAATGTGGTAGAGATAAGTTAAACTTAGTGATTTTTTGAATTAAGAAATTTATAGAACATTTTGGTCAAATGGTTTGAAAGTCATTACAATTGAAAATAACTCATAAAACATTTTGATCAAATGGCTTAATAAAAATAATAATGGGCATATATAATATGGCAAGATTAAGTTAGACCCCCTCATGTCTGGAAGATAATGTGGTAGAAATAAGTTAAACTTAGTGATTTTTTGAATTAAGAAATTCATAGAACATTTTGGTCAATTGGTTTGAAAGTCATTACAATTGAAAATAACTCATAAAACATTTTGATCAAATGGCGTGACAGTCATTACAATTGAAAAGAGGGACAATAAATGTAAGGGATAAGAGGACAATATATGTAAGGGATAAGAGCTTGGGGTATCCTAACACATTTCACTTGCTTCAAAGTAACTAGCCAATAGTAAATCATTGTATTTAATTCTTGGCGTAACGTATGGGATAATGAGGTACTAAGCTATAATGTCATTTGCTTCAAAATCTCTACTTTGGCAAATGTTATGAGGTCTCTTGTTTAGGGTAGCGTCTTGGCACTTATCACTAGTTTTACTTTTCCAGATTGTGATTCTAGTGATAAGGGACATATCTATAACCTTTTTTATGGTGATTCTTCTTTATCAAGTTTGTAAGTTAATCCATCCTTGGTCATGGTTTGTGGTTGATCAAGCCCTTTTAGTGATCTATGTATGTTATTTCCATGCCCTTGACCAAGTAACCCTTGTTATTTTTTTATATATTTGTTATTTGTATATCATTTCATGGTCCTGGTTATGCTTTTGAAATTCACTAACAATAGAAAAATATTGAGCTTTATATTACTCTTTTTCTCTTAATCTTTAGTTACGATCACTTTGAGTTGGATAATCTCATCCTTTCTAGAGTTTGTTAGGATTGTTGTGGTCTATCTTTGTTTAAAAGGTTAGAAATTTAAAATCTATCCATGAAAGAAATAAAGAAAGAATTAGGAATGCTCTAATTAGACAATAAGGCATAAATTAGTCTCCCAATAATGCATTGACTATAATTTATTACAGTTAAATAGACCTAGAGCAAGAAAATTTCACAGCCAATATTATAAAACTTGGAAGAAAAATGTAGCTATCTTCTGTCTCTCTTTCCCAAGAAATGCATGGATGTTGTCTCCTTGTCATGAAACTTGTTAGTAATAAAATGCAATAAAAGAAGACTAGATTATCTAGAACAAAAGCCTTATGGATATAGGAGAGCCAAGCTTTAACCACTCAGAGGATCTATTTGTTATTGCATGAGCTTAAGTCTAGTACATGTTATTTTTTGATTAGTTATGTATTAATTTTGTATTTTAAATTGTGGAGGATTTGGAAGCCAACGGTAAGATAGAAATGACCAACATTCGAATCGAATTAACAAAATAAAAGTTCTAATCATGGTTGGAATTTGATGGGCAAAGTGCTAGCATTTTGGTTGTATTTGATGTTTAAAAATTTCACATAACCATCATCCCTAATGCATTTTGAAATTTACAAAACATATTTTTGATCAATTATTATTTTCCGAAAAAAATCTTAATATTGTATATCAAGTTGTGTTTCATTTAGACTTGGGCACGTCATGGTGTCACATCCATTCATTTATTTACCAAGTATGGAGTAAGACTGCGAGTAGGCATATAACAATGTTTCATGTCCTTGCACCTCTCTTGTGTGCTAAGATGTATGATGGAAATTGATTTGACACATTACATTGGAGAATTTATGATCTTCAACTAATATATCAATGGGGTACTATCAGTGAAATTGACTGATTTATTTCTAAATCATGCTCGAATGTGCCCAACTCTATAATATTCTTAAAAAAAATGCATAGAGGACAACTTACAGTGACTCAACACGGAGAGCACTGAATCATGGATGGGCTGTGCAATTGAAGAATCATGGGTAAACCAAACTTTTTGTGCCTCGGCCTCCTCCATCGATTTGTGCTATGCTAAAATCATTGCACTTCGTGTGGACTTACTTGTTTCTGGAGGCTATCTCCTCCATCTCACCATGGCCTTAATACCTTAGTGGTTGGATGGAGGCGATTAAACCATTAAAAGATGTTCTTAGTTTTCTTTGCCTTGGATGGAGACCATTAAACCATTAAAAAATGTGCTTAGTTTGCTTTGTCTTGGATGGAGGCCATTAAACCATTAAAAAATGTACTTAGTTTGCTTTGCCTTGGATGGAGGCCATTAAACCATTAAAAAATGTGCTTAGTTTGCTTTGCGTATATCCTTGTTTGTGTGTTAAAATTATGTACAAGGTTCACCAATTTGGGTTTTAATCAATTTTACATTTTTTATTTTGAAAATTTTACTATGCAATAAAATTCCGTAGAATTTCATAATGTTGGTCCACTTCTCATCCTCTACAAAATGGCTAGTGGAATAACTCACAGGGCGATATTTGCCAGAGAAAACATTTTTATTTTTTTGGGTAGTGTGTGTAGTTATTTTCACGAGCTTGTGAGTTATTTTCCATAGGTCACTATCATTCTACAACAAATCATAAAACATTATATAATATAAAGATTTATTTTACTTTATTTTATGACACATTTCAGTGTAAAATTATCCACTATAATTATGTGCTACTCTTCCTCAAAGATTTTCCTCATTTGTTTTAAGTTTAAAATATATCGAAATTGCCAAAGTAAACCTCATTGAATGACCTTTGCTACTAAGAAACTGTGTATAATTAATTTTAAATTTAATTTGATTGTGAACTCTTCGATTTACATGTCCATTAAGTACCCCTCAACGGGGGAATGGTAGCCCAAGATTTGAACCCAAGACTTCCGGTTCGGTGAGACTTCATTTCCACGGCCCTTGCCGCTTGGGCTACCCCATATGGACAATTTGATTGTGAATTTGGTTATTCTAAAAATTTGATATAAAATATATATTTTAGAAAATAACATATATTATTATTATTAATTATAAAGCAATAACAAAATTTAAAATTCAATAAGTCATTAATATATTATGGCAATTTCTCTTTTTTTTATAAATATGTGAAAATTTAATAATAATTATATTATTAAAAAAATAATATATATATATATTTATTTTCATAAAAAATTATTTATTATCAAAATATTTATTTCTTAAAGACAACATTTTTAACATAATATTTTCTTTGATAAGAAATATAAAAATCCAAATCGGCTCAATATAAAATTATCTAAGAAGTAAAAAGAATCTAAATTCCAGGACACTGAAATTGAGAAGTAAAAAGGAATCCAAATTCCAGGACACTGAAATTGAGAAGTAAAAAGGAATCCAAATTCTAGGACACTGAAATTGACATCATAAAGGACTTACTCATAACCTCCAATCATAAAAACAGGAAAGCACGCATTACATATTATTAGAGCGCAATAAAGGGTCGCTGTATTACCCACTCACACCCCCCATTTTTAATGCGTGGGTTTTGAGATTGCCCGTGGGAATTTTGTAGGATTTGAAAGTGATGCTTTCATATATCTTTAATTTCGATTTTAATACTTAAAATAATTTTTTTTAAGGGTGACATAAAAGTAATTTTAATTATTATTATTATTATTATTATTTATTTTTCAGGGCTTGATTAAGTTAGACATTAAATTGGTGTATGAGATTTTTGACAAGCTAAATATATTGATGCGATATGCAATTACAATCTATCACATCACAACCTTGCAATCTATCACATCACAACCTTGACTGTGCCAGGGGCCGATTCTTTAACCTGAACCACTTACCACTGCGATATGTGATATGCGAGGACCAATGATGGGCTGCCACTTGGCGCCTCCTCATTCATTGAAGACCTTTCCACATCATCCCAATCCTCCCATGTAGACAAGTCAAACTTGAACTTTGACTTGCTCTAACTTCTATATATGAACTCGGATTTGAGTGTCGTTTGCACTATTTGATTCAGAATGACGTGATCTTTAATCTAAAGCTGAGTTTGATAAGATTCTCACACTTTTATTTTTGAGCATAATTATGATCCCCTGATCACTCCTCCCCACTGGAAGCCTTTTGGATTCCAAAATATTTATATTCAGTTATTGAATAGATGAGGGTATTATTCCCTCACCTTCCCCACTTCAATCCATTTAGCCTTTGATGTACGTGTTCCTTTGAGACCCACCCGAAGATAATCAATACTTTCCCTTTTTGTTGTCCTTGTCCTTCTGTCAAGTATAGTGTCCTGCTGAAGCACATCAAGGAATTTTGGAGAAAAGTCTTCATTAGATGGAATTTGAACATTCTCTCATTGATCTTCAATCAAAGGAGGCTCATACAACCTCAAATTTTCAACACTAATAACGGAATAGATTTGCATATATGAAGCTAAGTCAAGTTTGAAAGCATTATTACCAATCTTTTCCAGAATTTTAAATGGACCATAATGGATTGGTTTCAACTTTTTACCTTCAACTTGAAGCCTTTCCTTGCTAATGTGAAGCCAAAATTCATCACCTACTTGAAACTAATGATCCACACGATGCTTATCATGTCTTACCTTATACTTACCTTGACTCTTTCCTAGTTGTTGTTGAACTGTTTGGTGAATCAACTGAATTTTCTCAATGAATTTCTTTGTTATGTCTATGTCACTATGCCCATCTATAGCTACATCTTTCTCAGAGATGAAACCCAAAGGTGATTTAGGCAAATAACCAAGAAATTCCTCAAAAGGCGAAGTTAGAGTAAAAGAGTGTTTTACTCAGTTGTAAGCATGCTGAATATAATGCAAATGTTCATCCTGCAACTTAGGATGTTTACTGCAATATCCTCTTAGCAAATGAATAATTCTCCCGTTAACCTCTTTAGTTTGACTATCTATTTGCGGATGGAAGGTTTTACTTTTCTTCAATTTGATGTCCATCAAGTTCCATAAACTTGACAAAAAATTCCCAACAAATCAAGAATCATGATCACTTACTATAGAAGTAGGCAATCCAAAATGAATCTATACATTTGGAAAGAAAATTTGAGTTGTTTTTTCAGCTGTAATTTTTTTTTTACAAAGAATTAATATGCAAATCTTGATGAACCTATCCACAACTAGATATAAATAATCATGACCTTTTCTGATAAAAGAAGACCTCCTACAAAATCCATAGAAACACTCTCCCATGGACGTGAAGTTACTGGAAGTGGTGTGTACAATCCTAACTTCCTTTTACTAGGTTTACTAACTGCACATGATGAACAACCTCTGACAAAACATGACACACTTTCAAGCATACGAGGGCAGTAAAAATACCTCTAAATATTTTCCACTTTTTTACTTACACCGAAATGTCCAACAATAAGAGAAGTGTATGCTTCCCTTGTGACATTTACTCTCTCTCCCTATGGAACACAAAGTTTTTAGAAATGATACAATAGATTATCATGCACATGGTAGTCTAACTCCTCAACTTGGTGGCCTTGACTCAAGTTTAAATATACCTCTTGAAAGTCAGCATCATGTGCATATTGCTCAACATAACTTTCAAGAAAAACGGAATGATTCTCGAGTAAAATGGCTACATTAACAATCAGTCTAGAAAGCATATCAACAACTCTGTTATAAATACCTTTCTTGTACCTAATTACCAAGTGGAATTGCTATAAAAACCCATCCAACAAAAGTGCCTTGATTGCTGCAATTTTGTTTGAGATTGTAGATATTGCAAAGGTTGATGATCAGTGTGAATAATGGTTTCTTTTCCCATCAAGTAATGCTTCCATTTCTTCACAGTTTGCACCAATGCATAAAGATCTTTATCATACGTAGGATAATTAATAACATCACCATTAAAAATTTCAGAATGAAATGAAACGGGATTACCATGCTGTAAAAGAACTGCACCCATTGCGTAGTCACTTGCATCTATTTGTATTTCAAACGGTTGTTTCAAATCCGGTAATGCTAAAATTCAGGCTGAACTGTTCTTTTGTTTTAAAGCCTCAAATGTTTTTTGTTGTTTTCCTCCCCATTGAAAGACAACCTTGAGGCTGGTCAAAGCATGTAGTGGAGCTGCTATGGAAGAGAAATTGGCAATGAAATTCCTCCAATATTGTGCCGCTCCCAGAAAACTCCTTGCTTCTGTGATTGATTTGGGTATTGGCCAATTCACAATGACCAAAGCTTTAGATGGGTCAATCTAAAACTCACCTCCGTCGACTATATGGCCTAAATACACTTAGAAAGTTTTCTCAAATTCACATTTAGACATCTTCTTAAAAAACTATTTTTATCATCACATCCAAAACATTCTTCACATGCTTAACATGCTCTTCTCGTGATTTGCTAAATATCAAAATATCATATAAATAGAAGATTACAAACTCAGCAAGAAAGGATCTTAAAACATCATTCATAACTCTCATGAATGTAGTCGGAGCGTTTCAAAGACCGAAAGGCATAACTAGTCACTCAAACAATCCTTGTTTGGTTTTAAAAGAAACCTTCCAAATATCCTCCTCATCTATTCTAACTTGATGATATCCACTTCTCAAGTCGAATTTAGTCAAATATTTTTCATTCTTCAACTGATCTAGCAAATAATTTATTCTGGGTAGTGGGTATTGATTCTTTATGCTAATTTTATTCAAAGATCAATAATCTACACACATGCTCCATGTTCCATGTTTCTTGGATACCAAAACAATTGGTGAACCACATGGAGAAGTAGAGGGACGAAGTACACCTTTATCTAACAATTCGTAGACTTGTTTCTTAATTTATACACATTCTAGAATTGACATTTGATACATACTGATATTTGGGAGTGGATAGTCTTGTTGTAGCTTAATTTCGTGTTGAATTCCCCTCTTTGGTGGAAATCCCTTTGGTTCTTGAAACATGTCTCCATATTGATTGACCACATCAACCAATTCAACTTTCAGCTTCATGTCACATCCTGCAAAGGACTCATGCTCCATGTCATTCTTATGATCATAAGGAGGATGAGATTCTTGCATGAATTGACCAATCATTTCATTTTCCCTGTGCTTGCTAAAGACAAATTAAGCTTTCTGCGATGGGCTCTCACAATATACTCCACTCCATCTTTGAAAAAATGATATTTGTTCTCAAATCTATGGAAAACGACTTTGCTATCATACAAATATGGGCTTCCCAACACAATCCCACAAACATCCAATGGCACAATATCTAATTTGACTTCATCAACGAAATTGGCAGTGATTGAAAACCTGAAAATGCATTTCTGTGTGACTTGCAAATTGGCATCCTTGGTTATCAAACCAAATGGATACAATTTATGATTAGGGATGGTTTCCAAATTCAACTTCTTGACCAAGTGTGCAAAAATTAAATTTTCCTGGGATGCACTGTCAAACAGTGTATCAATTTTGGTGTGTTTGGAAATAACTCAGATATGGAACAATTCTATTATGTTTTCCTCATTTGAAACATTACTGGAGTTCTTTGTTGTGTTGGTGCTTGCCATGACTTTCCCTTTAGTGACTGTGGTTGTAATATTTGTTTCATCACCTGAGTCAGAACCCAAGTCTTGTTGTACAGTAGCATTTGTCCTATGTTTCCCTTTATTGTTAGATTTCTTCAGTCGTAATTCTGGATGAAGCTTCCAGCAATGTGCTTCATCATGGCCCTCTTTGAAACAATTATGTCACATGGGTTTCTCCCCTTCTTTCTTAACAAAAGCATGTTTCTTCTTCTTTCCTTTTAATTTGATCCCTTTTTCACCACTTTGGAATGGATTCTTCTTATCTTCTTCTTTTACATTTTTCCCTCTTGCTTCGAGGTGTGTAGCTTGAACAAAGACCTAATCAGGATTCGTGGGACTAAACATAAGAATGGTATGCCGAAGATAACTATGCAACCCTCCTATGTATTTCAGCAAGGTATCTTGTGACTATAAGTCTACTCCTAGCACAAGAGCTCTTCTCCTAATCTCTTGAGTATACTCTTGCACATTTTTACCTTTTAATTATCTAAAATGTTACCAATTCATGATAGCTTTTTGCATATGGGCTAAAGGGTATAATTGTATTTTTATAGCAACAATGAAATCAGACCAAGTAATAGAGATTTTACCATTTTTTCTGATCTCATCTTGAGTCCTTGCTTCCCACCACATGAGTGCTACACCCTCCATTCTCAATGAAGCCAATTGAATTTTGATATCATCCTCTTGAAGGTTCTGAATTATATAATATAACTCCAACTAATTAATCCAATTATCCACCTTCTCTGTATTCACTTCACCATTGTACATAGGGAACTCGAATTTAACATCAAGCTTTTGAAAAGGTTATTTACCAGTTCCTTTTGTAGAATGATGATGAGTATGAGTATGGGTTGTCATATTGGAAGAGGGTGAAGATGCTTGTGAAGTAGAAGATGAAGAAGATTGTGGAGAGGGTGAAGGTTTGTCTCCATTCCAATTGCCTCCTTTTCCATTACCTCCTCCTGAAGAGCCTTCTCCTTTGGGAGGTTTGGAACTTTCTCCTTGCAATCTGTTGTTCCTCTGTTCATAGAGTACCTTCACCATCTCTGTCATATTAAAGAAAGCCTTGAAAGTCTTCTCATTCTCTATCATGATAGGTTCTCCATCATGAGACATGATCTATGGAGACTCAACTACAACTTCTGCAACTTGAGGATGTACTGGTGTAAAAGACTCTTGAAACCTTGCTCTTCTTCCACTTGACACAATTTTAGGGCTTTCAACCAGCTTTGCTTCACCTCTTTTGAGCTCTAACCTTGTAAGTATGACATAAACTTGGAAAAAAATAAATCCTTCTTTCAGAAAGCAAATATAGTGAGCAAAAACTAGTGCTCTGAAACCAACTTGATCTGAAATGGAGCACATTAGTAATGTTGGGCTAATTACACATTCTGAATAAAGCCCAAGATGCTTATCATTTTCTTATCAAGTACCTAAGGATTTAATATTTTTTCTTAATTAACTGATTCCCATGAGAGTTTCTTATGTAAATGTTAGAAACAATTTAACATAAAACATATGTTGAACAACAACAAACTAACAACAAAGAACATTAAAATACAACACAAACCAAGCACATAATGAAGGAGTTCACCCCTTCTGAGATACGTCTCCTTGGTCCAGTGGCCAATGGCTTAGGCCTCTCTATTATGCTCAAATTACAACAAAAGTGTGTTTACAATGCTCCAATGCCTCTGAAACTTGTCTCAATGAGTTCAACATACTCAAAAATGGCCATCTAGCCTCTTGTTGCATCCCATTTGGATAAGAACTAGAGAATTTATGACTTCTTGTAGTTCTCCCACTGTTTATTCCACAAATTGCTCCAAATTCTACCAAAAACCACATTTTCACTCCAAAATTCGCTGACAAAGCAAGGAATTTGCTGCATTGCGGGCCATAACCTATCAGCTTTATCACAAATCACAATAAGTGAGTGTTTGCAGGTGGAAGGTCTTATTAACGCAACAAAACATTGTAATTGCAATATCAGGGGACCCGACAGGAACTTAAACTGTTACATATAAAATTATGCATGTGGGGTCTTATCTCTCATCGTAATCAACAATTGGTGTGGGAACATAATCGATGATATGGCGGACCCACTGGGACATTAAACTGCAACATATGAATTATCGCATCCGGGAACCTAATCGCAAATTGCAATCGGCGCTTTCCATTAGCGAATACGAAAGCCTATACCACTGCGATATAAGAAAACCCGCCGGGCTATGAAATATAGTGTATAACATATCGCGTTCAAGGAAAAATCACAATCTATGTTATCGGAGGGGACACACACACACACACATATATATATAGATATCAACAAGTACCAGGTGCGATATGCAATTACGATCACATCGCATCAGAACCTACTATGTGCCATGGACCGATTCTTTAACCCAAACCACTTACCACTACGATATGCGATATGCAAGGGCCAATAGTGGACTTCCACTTGGCGCCTCCTCATTCATCGAAGACCTTGCCACATCATCCCAATCCTGCCATGTAGAGAAGTCAAACTTAAACTTTGACTTGCTCTAACCTCTACATATGAACTCGAATTTGAGTATTGTTTGCGTCATTGGATTCAGAATGACGAGCTCTTCAATCTGAAGCTGAGTTTGACAAGATTCTAACACTTTTATTTTTCAACATAATTCTGAGCACCTAATCACCAAGTGGTATTGAATCTCCATGAAATATTCTAAAATATTCATATTAGGATACACAAATCAAAATTTGATATTTATTTTCAAAGTTTCTATGCACTTTATGCTTCTTTAAATAAATTATTTGATTAAAAAAATATCATATGAAATTATTAGCAGTTTTTTGGGCATTTGGTATTCATAATCCATAGGATTCACCCATGGCATTGCAACAAAGTCCCTTTACAAATTAAGAATCTCCATAGTAAAGTGGAAGTAAATTTTCATGGATAAGAATCATGTTCTATGGTTTTTCACATCTACATATGTTAAACTTATATATATTAATTATTTTTATAATTACTAATAATAATAATTTAAAATAGAGTTATAGTTTAATTACTTTTATAATTTATTTTAATTTTAACAATGTGAGATGTATTTTGAAGAAGTTCTTTGATGCTTATATGCATTGGCACTTACCAACTATCTAATTTATAAGCTTGGGCTAGTTCTTCTTAGTTTTATATTTTTACCAAATTAAGATGTATGATAAAGTAAGTGTTGTAATATTTATTATAGATGGTATTTGTCTTTGACTACTTATTATTTTGTCTTTGACCAAAAATTTATTCCACCTATCCATAGTTTAACATTGGGAATTCATTTTTTGTTATTTTTTATTATTATTTAGATTTATTTATTTTTTAGATGATTGGTTGAGGTCTTATTATGAGTAGTTTATTAACTTCCATTTCTATTAGTTACTAAATTTTTGCTTTTTGTTTTATTTCATTTTTATTTAGCTTTTTTATTTTTTTCCTTTTTCTATTATTTTCATTTATAGTTTTTATTTTTATTTTTCTTTTTCCTATTATTTCCATTTTCATGAATTACAGTTGTTTGTTTTTTAATTATTATTTCCATTTTATTGAATTATAGTTTTTTGTCCATATTTTGAATTTAAATAACTTTTTATTATATTAAAAACATATTTCAATAAATTTAATTATAAAAAAATTATTTATATTAATAAAAATTAAAACACACACGTATATATAACTAACAAAAAAAAAAACCATATATACTCAAGTGTATATATGTTAATATAAACAATATTAGTTAATCATATTCTTAATTTTTGGTGATGGCATTCAAAAATACAGTGTTTTATTAATTGTATTATTTTTGTGATGAAATCTTTGTCTTTATTATTTTTTTATTTATTAAAGTTATATTTAAGCTAAGTTGTAGGTACTAGCTACTATGTAACCCTTTTTATAAATTGATACCCTTGAACATTTTCCAACCATTTAATTTATATAATTGTAATAATCATTGAGAATAGGGAACACTCTTTAATAACGTGATTCA
>APFE031014067.1:205673-230888 GCA_000404065.3 Pinus taeda
AACGTGATTCAAATCTTTCAAGCTTTTTGATATATTAATTTAAATTTTTTATTTTTTTCTTTTATTGAACTAATATTTTAATTTATTTTGGACATTTTTGAAAAAGGAATAAATTTATAAGAAAATTCCCAAATGAACAAGTATGCAGTGGTGTTGCTTAATATAAATTAGTACCTTTTTTTTATAGGGTTAAAATATGTTGATTTTGAAATGAGTAATGGTTTTTGGGCAATGGTATTTAAAAGGAAAAAGAAAATATTAAACTAAAAATGTGAATAGTTTAAATTCTAAAACAAAATGTCCAATTAAAAAATATATATTAAAAAATTATATATACAAATATTTTTTGGAAAAATTTAAAACATGAATTAATTTTTTATCTAGCAATATAACTAATAGGATATAAAAAAGATAAATTAATATACCATATTATTGAATTCAATATCTTAAAGTCATACAATATACTAAAATAATGAATTATGCATTTCTTTAATTAAATATTTAATTAACACTTCCATTAAAACTATCGAAATCTTATTAAAATACAAATTTATATTTCTCTTTAAAAAAAATATATAAGTTATTTAAAATTTATGCAAAACCAGAAAAATGGTAAAAATCATATATAGTGCTATAACAACCAATTAAATTTTCATAAAATATAAAATAAAAATATATTTATTAAAAAATAGAATTAATAGCGATATTTTTAAAATAACTTTAAAAATTTTTTATTACAAAGCAGAAAGTTATAAAAATCATATTAATTTATCTAACAACCAATTACAATATAACTGACTCCTTCAAATATAATAAATAATAAATTAAAATAAAATTTTATGATTAAAATTTATCTTATAAATAAAACTCATGTCTAACATAATTTTTTGGCATATGTGCTCAATACAAGGCGGTTGTATCACCGACTTACTTTCTCGGGTTTGAAGGTGTTCTTTTTTCATGACACGTTGAAAATTGCCGTCGAGCTTCCAGAAAATTAAATCAACTTTTTCTGATTGCTATCCAGTTATTTTGTTTCTCTCTCAAACATGGAAGGTTGAGAAACGGAGATCTCGATATATTAATAACTGCGTGTGTCTTTTCTATGATACCTGCACGTGGTATATAGATATATTCTTTTTTTTGAGAGAGAAAATCAACCCGTATATTATATTAAGGAAATATAATAAGCTGTAACATGAAAAGCCATATTAAACCAGCCATAACTTGTTCCTGATGACAATAGAGGCGTTGCCTTTGAGCCTATAATAAGTTAGAAATTAAAACCATAAAGAGGTCACAGACCATAAAAAAAAAAACCATAAACATGTTCACAATGTCCATCTAGAACTTTCACAAGATGAAGAAAACCACATAGATTTAAGCATGACCAAAAAAGAGGAAAAAGCATGTCAGTCTGGCGCAGCCACCGCTGTAATGAAGACCAACACCGAATCAATAGGAGCGTTTGATTCCTGGAAAATGCGTGCATTTCTCCACTTCCAGAGAAACCAGCAGGGAAGGATAAATATCTATCTCCAAGCTGGAACCTGTTCACTCCACCACTTGAAAGCGACCTGTACAGAGGAGAAAATTTGATGAGGAAAACCATAAGTTAAGGAAAGTGCATACCATATTTTGGCCGATGCCGGACATTAAAAAAACATATGGATGTTTGTTTCAGGTGCTTGACAGCACATGACACATCTCTCAGGACCCGTCCAACCAACCTTTTCTCTGAAGAACCTCCCATGAAAGGTTCCTATTGGAGAAAACCAACCAGGAAAATAAAATAGCCTTGAGCGGACATGAAGATTTCCAGAACTTTGAAGGAAACCAGGGCATAGGGAACTACTGTAGCGTTGACGAGGCAGCTGCATATAGATCTTTTACAGAGATTGACTGAGAGGAGCGCGACTTCGACCATACCAAAACATCATTGGTCCCAGACTATTTAGAGGGAATTAAAACAATAAATTAATACTTTTAAAATATTTAGGATCAGATGTTTTATTTTTATTAGTAATTAATATTGATTTAAAAATTGTTATGTAATTTGAAAAATGTTATTATAATAATAAAAAAAAGCTAATATCGAAGCAGATGGAGTGAGATGAAAATTTTGAGTGTTGGTGGACCGAGTTAGAAGCATTCAGCTTTATTTTTTTCTTATAAAAATTTATGATTTTATTATTAATAATTTTTTATATTGGAAAGATAAAATTTTGTATTTTTTAATATTTGTAATAATATTAAACTTTATATTTTAAAAATAATGTTTAATATTTAATATTTTTTTAACTAGGTTAATTTTGTTAATGCTATTTTATATAAACTTTTATTTTGCTATTTTATATAAACTTTTATTCTGTTATTACTAGTTTTATTTTGTTTTTTAAAATTTATTTTCAATATCCTAACTTATCTCTATACCATATTTTAAACTTTCTAATGGAAATCAATTTCTCTTTAAAACATTGAAGCATAATAATGATATTGAACAAGTTTGAATCATTTGAAGGTTATTGTTGGATAACAATAATAGACAATATTAAACCAATATTGCATGTTAATAGAAATGTATATTAATATGAATACCACTATATACTTGTCTCATTATATAACAATCTTAACAATGACATATTAATATATGCACATTTGTGTTTAATATTAGTTTAAATAATGATCATGTTACTCTAAGTGATTAACATTACAAACTATATTATCAATATGTATATGAATAACTAATTATGCCCACAAAAAGGGAAAAGTTCATAAAAAGGGAAATTGCTAAGAAAAAGGGAAAATTATATGATGAGTTATATTCTGTAAAAGGCTTTATATGCCTCTTAAGAGAACCAACTTTCCAAAAAATAATATGATATACATTCTTTGTAACACATGTTATATACAAAACAAAATATGTTATATTCTTTATAACTCATTTTACAATCAAAATATTTTATAGATTTTTTATTTTATTTTAATTTTGTAACATTTTTAAGGTTAAATCTCTACCATCCATCTAATAATCAATGATAATTAAATTAAAATTCTATAAATTTCATTCCAAAATAAACACACCAATCAAAATAATTATATATCATTTACAAATAATAATAAAGTTTAAATCTGCATGCATTTTAACTATTCTCATTTCTTTTGAAAAAAAATTATTTCTTCCAAAGAGATTCTTATTCATGTGTAATGTTATTTAACATTTTCAAAATTCTAGAGTTTGTACATGAAGATGTTCAACATTTTCTAAAGTTTCACATGTAACTTAAAAGGTTTTTCTTTGTTAGACTTTAAGCTTCTATGGTAGTTTTTTGGAGTGGCATGATCTAGATTATCCATAATATTATGTTCATTCTGTCGACCTTTCGAACCCTAAAGGGGTCCATCATGAGGACCAAAATTGATAGAATATGAATGATAGTTTCTTGAGAAAAGAATCTTCCGACCAGAGTATATATGGGTCCATCATCACTACCAAAATTGATAGAATATGAATGATAGTTTCTTGAGAGAAGAATCTTCAGACCTGAGTATATATAACCTAGAAATTGATAAATTTTTATATAGAAGCCAACCTTACATATATGAATTCTATTATTTTTAATTTTTATTATTATAGTAATTTATTTGATTTTCTAAACTTTAATTATTTAATTTCAATTATAATTGAATAAAAAATTAAATTAATTATTCCTAATAAATAAAATGATTAGATTCTAATTGTAAGCTCTTCTCTTCCTCTCTGTAATGTAATCTAATTCCTTTTATTATTTTATAATTAGTTTTATTTAGTTTAATAAAATAATTTTATTTTTATTTATTATATTAATTAATTAATGTAATTAATCAACATTATTTAAGCTATGAACTTAAGTATTTAATTAACGGAGATGTAAATTTTTATTAATTCTATTATTTCATTGATTTAGGTTAGTTTCATATATTTAATTAATTTTTATTATTTTTATAATTAAGTATCTAAAAATAATTTAATTAATTAAATTTAATTTAATATATTAATTTTATTAATTTTATAGTTCTTTTTCTTAAAAAATATTTTATTTTTTATTTTTTATTTTATTTTTATTTTAGCTAATTAATGGTAAGTATTAATAAGAAATACTATTTAATTATTATTGATTCAACTAAGTTAATTATTGGAAGTAATTAATTTAAATTTAATTGATTAATTAATTTAATTAATTTTATTTATTTTCATAATTTTTTTTTTTGAATTTATTATTTTATTTTTTTTACTCCCAATGTTAATTTTATTTAACCTTAAGTATCTAATGATAAATAAGTAAATTATTTTAATTTATTTTGATTAATTTAATCGGTATTAATTATTTCAATTAATTTATAGTTTTAATAATTTTATTTTATCAAATGTTAATTTTGGTTATTATTTATTTAATTTTCAACTTTAATTAATTGATTAATTTTATTAATTTTTATTAATTTTGGGGAAACCAGTGATACTATGCTTCTAAAGGTTTGGAGGGATTTATTTGTCTAATCAGGGGAAGCCAGTTTCCATTAATCTCACTCCCATTGTCCCTGTTGAGGTTTTGAGGAAATTTCATAATTTTGCTGGCCTCTCTGATTTTTCTCTTTTGATAATGATCATCTCTTGCAATTATTTTAGCGTCTTCTAAACACACATGATGTTTGGTTTTGGATGAATGTTCCGCAAAGGCCGATGTATGGGATCTCCCATTCTTTAGATCAGCTTTGTGCTCTTTAAATCTTAGGTTTTTCTTTCTTTCTCTTACTATTAGTATATAAAAAATGAATTTGCAATGAAAGATGCCACAAAGGTGTAACTCATCAACCTATGTTAACTATGCAAGCAACTTTCGTTGCTAGGTATATCTTATGCACAACACACTTAGGAAAGAAACCACTAGTTATTACTTTAGGCCTGACATGTGATTAAATAAGCATAAATTCAAGGATGGTTATCATAACCAAATTCTTTATCTCATTGGTGGTGACATTGTACCCGTCTTTGTATAAGGAACCATGGTCAACAAATTTGTTGATGTCGAAAATTGCACATCTCTTTGGCCAAAATTGAAGCTTAAAAGGATATTCAAATTGGCAATTATTGCACCATCGTTTGGTTCCTTGTAGTAGTGAATACCTAGAGCAAGGAAAAACAATGATTGTTATTTCCTTTAATGCTCATGAGTTGGAGAGGCCCATAATATATTAGCCTTGAAATGAATGGTTAAGCCTTTCTCATCATATATGACATTTATTTAGGAAAGAAAGCGTGTTAATTAAAATACCAAGAATCTTTCTCTCTATTGTACTCTAATCTGACCCTTTTTAAAAAAACTAGGATATCTCTATAAATACTACCTCACATGTATTTTTATCTCGTTATTACTAGCCTTGTTCTATTTCTCAAAATTTATTTTCGGTATCGTTACCTAACTCTATCCCCATCTCTCAAACTCTCTAATCAAAATCAACTACTCGAAACATCAAAACATAACAATGATATTGAACACATTTGAATCATTTGAGGGTTTTTTTTACATCAATAATGGAAAACATTAAACTAATGTTGCATATAAATAGAAATGCATATTAATACAAATACCATTATATGCTTGTTTTATTATAGTCATTCTAGTCTAAATGATTAACATTATAACTATATCATCAGTATACATATTAATAACTAATATCAATAACTAATGATGCCCAAAAAAGGGGAACATCCATCAATAGGGCGTAATACTAAAAAAAAAAAGGAAATTATATGATGAATTATTTTATGTAAAAAGTTTCACATAACTCTTAGGAGAATTGACTTTCCCAAAAGTAATATGATATATATTCTTCGTAATACATGTTATATATAATTGAAGGAGTTGAGCTCAAGGGGTAGAAGAACATTTTGTGTTTCTAGCCGTGGTGGGTTCAAATCCCTAGAGAGATACTCTATTTAGTGAAAATTGTGAAAAAAAACATATAAATGAATTGTATTAAATAGTGAAATGGCAATTTCATTGAAAAATAAAAAAGCACATGTTATATATAAAACATAATTTTACAAAAATTAATATAAATTAAATAATAATATAAGACATGCAAGTGAATATTTAGATAATATTATATATAAATTTAAAAACATTTGTTTTCAATATATTTTTTTACCTTTTAATTTCATTGAAAAGTATTTTCCAAAATGTAAACCCTCACAACAAACTTTCCAACATCAATAATATTGATGTATAATATAAAGTTCAAAAACCATTGATGTATAACATAAAGTTAAAAAACCATTATTCGAAGTTTACGAAATACTAATCTAAAGTTTTAAAAACATTTTTATAAAACTTTATATTATTTACCAGAATGAATCTCCATCGAACTTGAGTAAAATATTAACGCCCAAACAATTTTCCATTTCTAATATGAAGTAGAACAATCAATGAAGGTTGAGCCCATCTATTGGATCCCATTGGAACTTACCTTTCTACGCGAAGTTCTCTCTCCTCACATTCCGATGGACACACTATTTAAAAAAGAAAAAACATGTATTATAAAGTTTAAAACCACATATATTCAACTTTATTAAACTCCCACTAAAATATTATTTACTAGGTTTATGTGACAGTCACTCTATAAGAGATTATTAAATATTATTCCTGAGAAGCCTAATTTACATAGGTGTATCCAATTCTGATTAGATCGAAACATGAGGCTAATTCATTGACAGTTTCCCATACGATATAAAGGAGAGTCGTCCATTAAAATAAATACAAGCCCTTAGATACCATCTCAATTAATATCTTCTCTCTCCTCGTGTCCCGATGTAAATATTGATCACATTGCATTCACATGTTGGTACTAAGTCTTAAACATCCTTCTCATGTACTGCATTGTGAAATGATACATTGTCTTTTCTAGGAAAGTAAATCCTTTAGAAATACATCAAATTCTCACTATAAACAGAGTCTTACATTTGAAGAAAGGAAAATACATAAGAAAGGTTTTTAAATAATTTCACAAGACAAAATCTAACTTAAAATATCAAGAACCTTTATCAATCAAATTTTCATGAAAGGTAAGATCAAATGGTTGGCATCTTTAATCATAAGAGAGAGAATTGAAAAGTGTTGAAGGGTAATTTCAACTTCATGAACATGGTTGGGATTTAATCAACCTAGATACCATTGTTTGAATGATTTATGATAAATTCAATACTAATTCAATCAATTTATTTTTATTTTCTTCTTTATTAAATTTATGTGAATAGATTTTCGAAGTTGAAAAAAAAAAAAATTTAAATGGTTAATTTATTTTTGTAAGTTTATTAAAGAGAATTATAATTTTGGATTTGTTCAAATGAAATACATTTCATATTTTTGAAATTTTTTATCAATGTTTACGGGAGATAAAATCAAAATAATATAATTATTTTATAGGAAATATAAGGTATGTAAATTATTATTCTAGAGAGATATTGTTGAAGTAATAAAAGTGAATTTATTCATTTTTTTCGAACAACATGTAAAAGGTAATTATAATACTTATTTTAAGATATAGGAGAATTAATATAAGAAGATTTAAGGTATTCTAGGTTGAAATATTTGATTGGAAGAAATTAGAAACAAATAATTGACTTTGTATTATTTAAGGAGAAGCAATTACTTTAACTGTAAGGGTTGTTTGTTACGGGAGGTTATGGAAACAAAATGGAAAAAAACTCCTGGAAAAATAAAAGGGTCGTAAAAGATCGAAGCGCAGGAAGAGATTTTAGGTGAAAGCAAACTTATGCTGCAATTGTTTCAACACACATGCTATGTGAACCAAAATCTATGGTTGTGTAACTTATTTATGCAATTTTGATATACAATATTTTCTTTTAGTAACTATTTTGTTAGTTTAATATTGTGTTGTAGCAGCTACAACCACCCTCCAAAATTTTTCCTATGCTTCATTTTGGAGCCTCCCTCCTAAATCACAACAACTCTTCTTGCACTGACCCAGGTACTTGTGCTTTGATGGAGCTCTATCTTTGGCATTAAGGATTGTGTTTTCTTACTTGATTTACTGTCTAACCCACAAATCGATCACTCAACTTGGTTTGAACCCAGTTCTAGGCTTGCCTTAGTGAATTGTGCAATCCTTGAGAGCAACCAACCTTACTCTCAGGAATTATGCATTCCAAGCTAACAGTGAGCCTTCAGCTCCATAATTGCGTAGAACCAACTGACTTTAAATTTTTTTACCAATGTTTACTTAAGATAAAATCAAAGAGTAATCTAATTATTTTATAGGAAATATAAGGTATGTAAATGATTATTCTAGAGAGATATGGATGAGCGAATAAAAGGGGATTTATTCATTTTTTTAGAACAATATGTAAAAAATTAATTATAATACTTATTTTATGATATATGAGAATTAATAAAAGAATATTTTAGGTATTTTAGGTTGGAATATTTGATTGGAAGAAATTACAAACAAATAATTTACTTTGTATTATTTAAGGAGAAGCAATTACTTTAACAATAAGGGTGGTTTGTTACAAGAGTTTATGGAAACAAAATGGAAAAAATCTCCTGGAAAGATAAAAAGGTTGTAAAAGATCAAAAAGCAGGAATAGATTTTAGGTGAAAGGAAACTTATGCTGAAATTGTTTCAACACACATGCTATGTGAACCGGATTCTATGGTTGTGTGACTTATTTATGCAATTTTGATATACAATAGTTTCTTTTAGTAATTATTTTATTGTTTAATATTGCGTTGTAGCAGCTATAACCATAATCCAAATTTTTTCCTATGCTTCGTTTTGGAGCCTCCCTCCTAAATCACAACAACTCATCTCGCACTGACCCAGGTACTTGTGCTTTGATGGAGCTATATCTTTGGCATTATGGGTTTTGTTTTCTTACCTGCTTTATTGCCTAACCCACAAATGATCTCTTCACTTGGTTTGAGGCCAGTTCTAGGCTTGCCTTAGTGAATTGCGTAATCCTTGAGAGAAACGAGCCTTACTCTCGGGAATTGTGTGGTCCAAGCTAATAGTGAGCCTTCAGCTCTAGAATTGCGTAGAGCCAACCTATCCTCAGCTGGGAAACTACACAGAGCATGGGAGGCAACCTAGAGACACTTAACCCATAAATTGTGTAGAAGCTTCCTTCTTAGAAGTTGTTCAATGTGTGAGCCAGTGGGTTGCCCAGTCCTTCCCAGAACTGTGCGATCTCTCTGGGAAATGTGTGGCAACTTTTCCAAAAAAAGAAAATAAGAAAAATGATAAAAAGCATCCCTAGAAAATAGGGATCTATTTTGGCATCCTCGAGGAGACACTTGAATTATTTTGGAAAATTCCACCAATGTCGCTTTTTCCTTCATTTTTGGCCTTTGCGTCATAAAACCTAAATCGACCAAATCTATTTAATGGATATTGCGAGAGCTCATTTTCACATTCCATATTGGAGTTGTGGCATTCCCAGGGAGATGAAGGAACCTCCGATGCGATCATCATTTCTTTTCCAGGTAAGTCTTGCTTTTCCAGCCTTTTGTTGCTTTTTTTGTCACTTTTGTTTGTTTAGCTTGTGAGAGTTATGTTTCACTCATTTTGTTGAACAACCGCTCACGTTTCAACTTGTTTTAGCTTCTAGAAGTGTTGTTTTAAGTTTTTCATTACCTTTCCCATGTGTTGCATTCATTACCTAGTTTTTTCCCTAACAGTCGTTGTTGCAGCGACTCTCTCCACTGCTTCATTTTCCTTTAGTTTGATTTATTCTTGAACTCATTTGACTCACATGCATTATCATTCACTTATATCTGCACTCAACATTATTCAATCTTTCAGATATGTTCTATTTCTCACTTCCCTTGGGCAGATCTAGACTTCTTTGGCTCGAATCTCATCTTCCTGAGTGAGCACTGTGCATTTCTTAAGCTCATGGCATCGATCTTGGCTTTTGGAAATTCTTAGAGGTTTCCCAGGCCTAGATCCAACTACACACTACACATTTCTAGGAGCCAACTCCGAGCCTTAGGCACTAAGACTGTGCAATGCATAGTCTCTCTTAGCCTGTGCCCATACTGAACTGCGCATTGTGCAGTTCCAGTTAGCAAGACCTCCCAACTGACTATTGGGACTATGCAATGCGTAGTTCCAACTGGTATTCAGTCGCCTCTGTGAGCCAAGATTGCGCAATCCTTCCGAGTAGTTTTCCAGTTTGTTGTTTCTTCTATTCCTAAAGGTTTTTTGGTTTCAAACTAATATTTGCATGCCATGAGTGTCCTCTTTATAGCCAAGTACAAAATTTGTTGACCAACTCTCCAACAGTTACAAGTAACATGGATTCGAAGAGATATGCATTAAAGGATAATGTCGAGAGCACTAGGGAAGAAGTTGAGCAAGTGTCAATGAATTTGCTAGTTTATGTAGACACTCAATTCTTCATTGAGAAGGGAATGAAATTAACATGGTAGGAAATAAAGGATATCTTTTCCAGGGGACTTCAAGGAAAATCTAGAGGATCAACAGGTTTATATCAATGTCCATCGGTCAGGCTTACATAAGGTTGCATGCAGGTACCTCGCCTTCCCATGTGCAGACATCATCCACTGAATTGCCTCACACACATATCTAGAGACTATGACATTGAGCAGCTCCAGTGGGATACAACTTGCCAACTTTAGGGGGGAGAAATACCAACAAATGTATCATTTACCTCAGTCAGTGAACCGCATGGATGCACTTTTCTATGCCACCCACAACTTTGTTAACACCAAAGGTATTGTAAAGAATTGGGTGAAAGAGACGTATAGGTTTAAGGCGACATCCAATAATGTTTACAAGACAAAGTCACGCAAGAAGGCCTAGCAGTTATTTATCATATTTGCATGCCAATTATATGGTAAAGAGAACATGGATACCTTTAAAGAAAATTGGGTGGTTGTGTTGGACCAATTGGTGAATGATCGAAGGCCATCGAACTAGTCAAATATGTTGACCCTTTAGTTGAAATTCCATGTGACTAATGCCCAGAATCTGCCCAAGGATGAGAAAGAAAGATTCTACATTTTTGTTTATTTACTTGATGCAATTTGTGCCCAACATCAGTTTCCTGGCATAGGTTTGACATGGACACCAAAAGATATGGTCGTCAACATTTATTGCAAGTTTCTTTCCAACTACAGCTACTGAGGAGTTATGGTGAGGTTGACTGTCCATTTCATCATCCTGGTGTACAAGTTGATCTTTGAGCAAGATCCAGCTTGCATGTCCCAAGAAGCGATGGAGGAAATACTTAACATTGCAGATTGGTATGCTTCACCTGGTGGCACCTTCATTAGGATGTTTGGTAGAGAGAATCCTCTGCATGTTCTACCATGCTAGTCCACAAACAAGCTGGTCATGCAAAATGTCTCATATCACCTCTCCACAGGGCTATCATCAGGATTACATACGAAGAAGAAGGGACCATGGCTCGCCCTTCCTCTTCAGATCAGATTGTATGATATTAAGAGCTTGAAATATGTTGATGTCGAAGCTAAGGAAATAGTGAAGTTTTAGTTTGGCATGAAAGACTACAATCCATATGATCCCCACAGTATTTGCAAGAACCACTATGCTAAGAAATTCAAAATCCTCTCATAATAGAAGACTCAACCATAATAATAGAGGCAATGGCAAGGAACAAAAATCCAAGAAATGAGTTCATGAATAGAATTTTAAGAAGAATCAAGATGAACTTGGATGGCTCTAGTGATGTAATCTATAGACATGTCTTGAGAATTCACAATCAACAGGCGGATTATTTAGCAAACAAAGCAGTGAAAAAAATGAAGGGCTTGTTCGTGAAAACCAGGAGGAATATCACAACTTTGTTCCTTAATAATCAATTAAAATTATAAAGCTAACCAAATCGAAGGGAAAAATCACAATGATAAAAGCAATAAATAAAAAAACAACAGTAAAAAAACAACAAAGGACACATCACTGCAGCAACAACCAGGAAATCACAGGAATGCAAAGGAAAAATCATGAAATTTCAGACTCTCGTATGAGCAACAATAGGAATGAAGATTGTAATCCTGGTCACAAGAACCACGTCGCAAACTATCTCATTGAAGGTAGGTTTCGGGCTGAGATAAAGCACTATAAGTATAGAAGGTGCATTCACAAAAATCGCAGCAACAATCTCAATGAGGAAATATTCACTTTCCATGTTATTATAGTGTTACTTTGGTTTCAAAGCCCCTCCTTGTCTTCTCTAACAGCCCATAGTGTTTCCTCTGTTCAGTGCGTAGACTTCATCTTAAGCCCCCACCCTTCTTCTTACCTAGCTTGCTCACTCCCTATCTCTTCACTCCCTTCACTCCCTCCTCTCAGCGAGCACAAATCCCTTCTGAGCATCCACACCCTCCATCTTCCCCTCCCATTATCTCAGCCCTTCTCCCCGACTGTTGTAACCAGATTTTGGCCCTCCTTCAATTCTGTTGTTCGCAGGGACTTCAACTCTATCGGTATACATGGGAAAAACCCGTCCTAGTGCTTAAACCGGAATTGAAAAAATCATTCATTCGCATCTATAATTATCATGGAGCCCACACTCCCAAGCCTTTTCCACAGCACTGCTCCCTCATTTCTCCGATCTCTGATCAATTCAGGACCGTTGATCTGGTGCTTGATCCGATGGTCATCGATTAGCCTGTTCAATCAAACTTGCACGACTCTCCCCCACCATTGATTTGCACTCAATGGATTGGATGGCTCCCAGTGATTTCGGGCAGATAACAAGCAGGAGATTACCCACCCGAAAAGTGGTTTTCTCTCTCTCCTCTGATGCTACGTGTTGCTTAGTCAATGGAATCAAGGGACTTCTCCCTTTTACCACTTATGGTTTCTACCTCGCCCAAAATACCATCTCCGTTTATAATCCCACCTTTCTTCTCAGTTAACGTCTAGACTTGTTCATGCCCGATGACCATAGATCACAACCATCGACGACTGCGATGGCTCCTCCAGTTTCCTCTTCCACGCATGCCTCTGGTTAATCTCCATTGTTCATCCCCTGATCCCAATCTATGCGACTTAATCTTGGTCAGTATTCTTCTGACAACCTCGTCCATTGATCTCCGATATCCAACGGTTCCCGTTTCTGCCAAAAGAAAAGTGGTCAACAGCAGCAGAAGAAGAAGCACCTCAGGCAACACAAAATCAAAGAAGCACAACAAAATATGGAGTAGTAAGCGGAGACAAAGGAAGAACAAGAAAAAAAATCAAATGGAATTCAACCCACTTAAGAAGAAGCAGTGGCATATTAGAAAAACAACTCTTCGAGCAACGAAGGAGAGAACTCAGACAATTATGACAAGAACCAGTCAACTCAGGAGCAATCAGTCTACAAGCCTTGAAAAACTATCATAAAGCCCATGACATGTAAATTTCTCTTTCTAGTAGGTCGTTTTGTTAGGCAGTACACTAGGATACACATAAAAATACATGAAGTCTTGAACACAAGCCTAGGGGAAGAGACTGCGTTCCTATCTCATGGACTAGATGTTTTTCATGGTACAATCGTTTTTAATAGGAGCTTGCTCCATCAAAGCTTTTGGTAATATATCAACTACCAGACCTTGTTAAAAAAATAAAAAATTATGAAACTAGGAAGTTATGGTTGATACTTTGAGATGTATTTTTATTTTTAAAATTTTAAATGCATTATATTGTAAATTGTCTATATCTAAAATAGATGAAGTAAAAGTTTTTTTTTTTTTTTTTTGAAATATATGATACATTAAAAAATTATAAACTTAAAAATTTAAAAATTCCATCAATTATCACATGATATATCTTTTAAAAATTTAATATATTCAAATGAGGTTAGTAAATGAATTTATGAATTTACCAATATTTATTTTGTTTCATTTTATTTTATATGAATTTATTTTTGAAAAATTCATGATCTATTATTCATTTGTTTTAAAGATTTTGCACTATATTTTGAATTCGTTTTAGTTAAAAAAACCTATAAAATAATAATTTATAAGGTTTATTAATCTAAGGCTTCATATTCCTAGAGTATAATAATATTCATAGGGTTTATAATATTAATGTTTATGTTTGATATAAATCTGTTGGCTTTATAGTCATGGTCAACCATGGTCCAACGTCACATTGCGATAAATATTTTATCAATAGCCCACATTCTTCTAGTGTGAGAAGAAGATTGGAGTAGACAATATGATCTGAGGGACATATTAATGCCAAAATGGATAGAATTTATTTGCACCATAGTGAAGATATAAGAAAATAGCTTGTTATATTCTTCTTTATATATAAATGAATGTTATAAATAATAATGAGGAACTTATCATAAAGGAACTTATTATAATTGGAATAATATCAACATGGAGGAACTTATTAGAATTGGAATAATCTCGACATGAGGTAACTTATTAGAATTGGAATCATTTCAAATCCCTAGGAAATTGGTGGGTGGGGAGCCAAGTGGCAAGAATCTCATTTTTAAAATTTATTAAAAGTAATGGACCATTTTGCTAAATAAAATTTTCTTTTAAATAAATGAATGTTATAAATAATAATAACGAACTTATTTGAATTGGAATAATCTCAACATGGAGGAACTTATTAGAATTGGAATAATCTCAACATGGAGGAACTTAGAAATGAAATAATCTCAAATTCCTAAGAAATCGGTCAGTGGGGAGCAACGAATATAATTTTTAAAATTGATTAAAAGTCAATACAACCATACAAACTCTATACAGTAATAAACTATAACAGTTGATAAACATTAAGAAGAATCATATATTGAGCATATTCCCTTGAGAATCAATCGAGGCCCTCAATTAAAAAAAAGTAAACAAATTTCCTTCCATCTAAAGTTCATATATATATGTTGGTGAATTAATTATTACAACAAAAATATGATTATTAACTTTGGTTTACTTTAACCATTAAGAATCTCGAGTCATGATAAAAAACATAAGTGTTGAAGAGTTTCTATCATTTACAATTCTAAAATTAGTCATGCTTTGAAAATCCCTAGGAAATTGGTGGGTGGGGAGCCACGTGGCACATATATACTTTTTGAAATTTATTCAAGTTCAATGCAACCTAACAAATTCTCTAACACACTATAGTCGTTCAATGCATTCAGACAAATCATATGTTAAGAATACTCCCTTGAGAATCAATCTAGGTCTTCGATTAAAAAGAAATCAACTGATTGTCATCCACCTTAAGTTGAAATAAGAAGCCTTTGGTAAATATGTTTGGTACCTTAAAGGGAATCAACTCTCATGATTGAGCATGATACTTGATCTGAATCTAAAGTACATTGTTTGTTTTTAGTATCATACATAGAAATAGATGTTATGTCTAAATTTACAGTTGTATTTGAAAAACTAACTTATGATTTTGAACACTTTGAAAATGAACTAAAAGACTACAAATATTGCTATCATTTTGTGGAAATTTATTTATCTACAAAGATAAAATCGAATGTGTTATGTCTAAATTTACAGTTGTATTTGAAAAACTAACTTATGATTTTGAACACTTTGAAAATGAACTAAAAGACTACAAATATTGCTATCATTTTGTGGAAATTTATTTATCTACAAAGATAAAATCGAATGTATAGTATTTAAACTTTAATAAGATTTAATTGATAAAAGAAGACAAATATTCCTTTAATGGTATAGAAATTTATTTATTTGTAATCTCTTAAGATTTAATTGATAGAAAAAGACCAATATTTCTCTGATGGTATAGAAAGTTATTTATTTGTAATGTCTTAATTAAATTTTAAATATTTAGAAATTTGGTAGAATTTAAAAATAAAATAAACAATTTCAAATTTAAATGTGTGGGATTTATTAATTTCCCTTTAAAACAAAATGTATTTGATATATTTAAATATATAGTATTTTTATAAAATTAAATTATTTAATTTAATTAAAAAAAAAAATATTATATATAATATTTTTCATGTATATATGTAGAAATTTTATATTATTTGATAAAAATATTACTGGAAATGCTAAAACTAAATAAATGTATAATTAAATGCAATAATCTATAACTCGACTTTTTGAAAGTCTTTCCGGAAACAACTATTTCAAATTTATTAATATGATAATATAATCACCATACCTTTTATATATTAAAAAATGATTTAAATCTATATGCGTCTGAAGCGTACTCATTTCCTTATGAGAGATGGTTCCTGATCCAAAGAAATCAAAATGCATGTCTAATGTTATTTAGCATTTTTGCTGAATTCGTGTAATGGTATTCAACATTTTCCAAAGTTTCACATTGATAAGCTGCACATGTAACTTAAAAAGGCCCTTTTTATTTAAATAGTGGCAGGATACGGAAATTGAAGAAGGTGCAAGGCATCAACCTATCTTAACTCCATAAGCAACCTTCATCATTAGGTATATCTAATCCAGCACACACTAAGGCAAGAAAGTACATACGGTTATCACCTTAGGTCTAACGTGTGATTAGAGAGGCACAGGTTCAAGAACAGTTATCATTACCAAATCCTTTATTTCATTGGTGGCGACGCTGTAGCCATCTCGGTATTTGTAGCCATGATGAATAGCTCTCCAGATGTCAAAAGCATGTTTCTTAGAGGATATGGGAACATTGCAGTCTGGTTTGAGAAGCTCCCAATTTAATTCTTTGATTAAGTCATCGACCATGCCATGGATATGATTGACCACATCTTCCTCTGTTAATCCGGGATTCTCTTTCATATAACATGATATACATGAAGCTTCTTCTCCACGGGCACTATCTGCCTGCAATAGCCATGCCAGTCTCAGCATTTATATTCTAATGAAAACTCCTTAAAATTAGTGGTGCAATGCCACACAAAACTTCTTCTATTTGAATTCCATTTGATATATGTCGTACCTGGTAACAGCGAGTGTCACCTTTAAGTCGAAGGATGCCAGCCGCCAAGCTACTGAACCTCGATGGATAGTCGATTTCCTGTAGGATGTGGTGAGGAAAAGGAATGTCCATCGAGAGGATTGGTTGTAACATGGATATACGATAACCAAAACTAATCTTGCCATTTTCGTAGTACTCCTCGAATGTTGGAAGACAACCAGTGGAGATCCACTCTGCTTCATTCATATACGAATCAAGATAGGCTTCCCACTGCACATACACAAGCAAAGAAAATTAACTAATCACCGCACATACACAAGCAAAGAAAATTAACTAATCACCAACTTGGCCAAATCATTGTTCAAATATATGTAAGAATCCTTATTATCCATACGGCGTGTTGAGCATAGTTGATGGTATCTCGGCCTTGAGACTTCTTCGCCACTTGTGCCATTTCATTTACGGTTTCATAAAGCACTGTGTACACTCGTTTCATGTATTCTGGAAGGGAGTCTGTCGCTGATGGATCCCATCTGATGATATGCAATCATAAGAACAAATTTTGGTCAAATCAGTTGATCGCTGTATAGACATTTTAAGAGCAAGAAAATATTCTTCTGAAAGTTTTTCACCGCTGTTACCACCTCTTAACTGCTGCTGTGAAGAGTTGGAGCTCTTCCATCGTTCCGAAGGTGTCATACATATCATCCAGAACAGTGACAAGATGACACATTTTGGCAAAACTGACTCGGAATGCAGAATGTTCAGGATCAATCGCAAAGCAAGAGGCCAAAGTGTAGTATTCGACATGACGGTGGCGAACGAAATTCATTTGAGAGAAGCCTGAATCCTTCCACCATCTAATCACAAACGATTATATTTTATTATTGAATATTGGAAATCATTAGACTATTGACACCGAGATTTTGTGTAAGAAGAAAATATAATCCAGTAAGAAAGCTCATCACCTGGAGATATGTTTTAACTCTCTTTGTTGTATGGAGTGAAATATATTGAACTCCAATTTTGCAAGTTCTAAGAGTTTTTCGGTGTTCACGTATGACATCCATGGCATTCTGTAAACAAAAGTCCAACTAGTATTAACTGGAAATACCATATGGAAACTAAACCATTCAAAAACGGAGTTCTGTGGTAGAATGTTAAAAAGGCAAGCCTCACTGCTTAACCAGGAAATAAAGTTAGGTTGGCTGACTATTTCCGGATGAGAGCAGGATCGTTTTCAGCATAAAGACAAAAATCTATAAAATACCTACTAGAAAAACCTATAAATTAAATTAAAAGAAATCTTTGGTTGTACGTATAAAGTTGAAGTCGCAGAAATTAAACGGCCAGTGAGATAATTATCCTACTCATTATATCCAAAGACGTCCATGTAATGCCTTGCTTCCAATCGTGGAAGGTTTGTGTGCCAACCATATTCCATGACGTATTCTATCTGCAGCCACAGAATTCACATTATTATAAAAAACTCAAGGCACGGTTGTAAACGGTTGTTGTAAATAAGCAGGTGTACATCACATCAGAATCGCTTTTATCTGTCTTGATTACTTCTTATCAGTTTCCCTGCCTCACCTGTCGTGAAAGACTGGATAGCGGAATCTTTTCTAGATATTCTTTCAAGTATATCGTAGAAAAGATTTGAGCGTCTTCCATGACTTTCTCATTTGGAAAAGCAACGAGAGATGCCCGAAATAAATTGAAAATAGTTCTGATCTCTCCTTGATCTGTTTGAATGGATGAAGTGGCAAATTGTCCCTTCTCCTCTTTAAATTGTTCCAACACGCCTGATATTAATGCATCATATATTATCAAATCTATGCGAGTTGATGCCATCATAAAAGAAATCAAAGGACGGATTTCCTAATAAAATGTGGATCTCCCTACTTGAAGACACCGGGTACCCGTGTAGTCGAAGAGTTCGAAGGCCCAGTGCAGTTGAGTTGAGATCAGTAACACCACTTTCTCTACCACATCCGATGCCTTTCTCGCTCCAGTAACTGTAGGTGAAATTAATTTAATCATGTGTATGCCATAATATATAAAGCATAAATAAATAATGATGATGAGGCTAGGATGACTGACCTGTGAACATAATCCAGCGCTGATTTGATCTCCATTTTGAAATGCCTATCGACTCCCAAACGTTCGATGCTATCGACCATGGAAAGGCGTGAAAGCAGATCATTGAGGGGAGTGATTGACAGTCCATCTTCAATTTCAGTGAACATCTCTTTCACTTCGCTAATAAGTCTCGCTGCACGTTCACGGTATGAAGGCCCCTGACCCATATACAATATTCAACACACACTAAATATAAAGGAAAAACGAATTTAATTCATTAGTTTGGAAAGAAAGGAAAATGCATCTAGGCATGAGTCCAAAGATGAAAATAACCTCATAAGGCGTGGAGAGAGAGAGTATGAAATCGTGGTCCCAGAGGTTGGAATGATGATTCCCTATGCGTCTCTTTACACCATCATCAGATACAGGGGCTGTCAAACACATGGTGATGGAAGCTGTGAAGGTTTTCCGTCGTGTGCACACTGGTAGAGTTGGGATTGTTGTAGGGAAAGGCTTAAGGTGATGAGCAGAAGTGATCAACGTTTTGTGAAGGCGCGATTTGGAAGCCAAGGGCGCGACAGAAAGTAGAGCCATTGGAATGGAATTAAGGAACTAAAACTGTAGACGATAGGTTTGGGATATGGAGCAATTCCAAGAAGCAAACTTAAATTTATGGGGGACAACTCGATCCTGGTAACCTCCCAATTATTTAAAGATAAATGGAATGAAAAATTTAACCACAAATGTCACTGTGATGAACAGCTAGCCTAATCATGTAGACTAGCAAAGAATTTAGCGCAATGAAGGGTCAATGTCGCCTGTGATGAGCACGTGGTCGTTTGGCCTGGTGTTTGGGACGATCGGCTTGTGGCCCCCACCCAGGTTCAATTCACGTTGCATGATGTGCTGCTTTGCAATTTATTGTAACATTGTATTTCCTCGCTCTGTAGGTTTGTTGTGTTGCTTGGTTTCAAATCTGATGTATAGATAATGTATATATTACAATATGTATAGATAATGTATATTGAAAAATGTGGCTGTTAATATGTTGCTTCTTCAGCATTGAAAAATGTCGCTGTCATGAACAGTTCAGCTTATCATCATGTATCATATAGTCGGGAAAATTTGCGGTCCGTATTTAGCGCAACAAAGGGACGGTAATGAACGATTCACCTAATGTAGGATGAGGACAACTATTTCCTATATTTATGGAAGTACACGTTTTGAAAGTATTCCCAACCATGTCGTTGCTTTCGGAAGTATTCTCATGGACAGCTTAATCTCTGACGTTGAGGTTAAGGCTACCCTAAATTGTGGGAAGTTTGAGGTTAAGGCTACGGTAATTTTTCAGATCATGGGATTAAGGTGGGGTAGGTGGTTCTGATTTTTAGAATTATGAACACCTTTTTCAAGTATATGTCACGTATATTTTTTATTCAAATATATGTAGGATACTTATTATTATTATTATAATTTTGTTGTTTGGGGTGAGAGTGAAGTTAAGGGGATTTCCATGTGTAATTTTCTTTTATTGAAAATGATATTGAATATTTTTTAATGTATATAGCGTATATATTATAGAAAATATCAGGTTAAAATTTAGTAAAAGAGGAAAATTATATGGTTAAAAATTTATTAAAAGAGGAAAATTAATATGTATTTTTTTTATTGGAGATGATATTACTAGCAATTGTTTGTAAAAATACATTAAAAGAATTGAACATGCTTATGATATTATTGCGAAAATGTTGCAACAAAGGAAAGATAACAATAAAAAAGGTGGAGGATGGAGGGGAGGAAATGTGAACATGCCTATGATGTTACTGCAAAAATGTTGTAGCAAAAGAAAGATAACAACTTAAAGGGTGGAGAATGGAGGGGAGGTAATGTGTTCACGCTTGCAATAGTCTCACACGTGTGCCAATGCCTATGTGACAGATGTTGCTCTAACCACCTTGCTAAATTATTCTTTTCCAATCATACCACTATGTCAAAATCTTATATACATATTATATCCAAGCTATAACATGCAAGGTAATGAGGAGAAACAATACCATAGGTCCTCGTGGGTCTAAAGAAGTCAGTGTGTGTTAATAATGAGATTAAATAAAGAGCATCTTTCATTGGAGTGACCTTCACATTCCATGATATTTTGCAATCAACATAAAGAAGGGGGTTTGTTCTAGAATTTTAGCTATCTCATTTTAAAAAAATTAAATTAATTTGGAGTCATTTTCCTAGAGCCATTAATTCTAGTTTTAAATTTAAATTTAAACCTTGTCTAGCAAATATTTGTTGGAATTACAAATTTATGTGGTGTAGTTTACACAATCCAAGTGTCCAAGTAAACTTTCAAGGCTTTGTATCCATTTATAAATTCAAAAATACAGTTTCAAAAATGAAAAGTTACACATGTTATATGCATATATAGAACCAATATAGATCCATTTTGAAGAGGATTAAATCTCTTGAGGTGCATACTTTTTTCAAGTTTTGCACTCTAAAAGACCCCCATAGGCTATCTTTAGCTTTGTGGACATTAAAATTTTCTTTCTCTCTCATTTGTAGAAGTAATTACGGTTGCTTTTGCACATCTGGTGCCGTCCCCAAATAGAAAATGACCATGTAAGTTAATGGTAGTTAAAAAGTTTTTACGTCAAGGATGGCCATTCCTAAACGAAAGTTAAAATTTTCCTTCTCTCTCATCGTTGCAGAAGTAATTAGGGTTCAAATAGCAAATGACCATGTAAGTTAATGTTAGTTAAAAAGTTTTTATGTCAAGGATGGCCATTTTTAAAGGAAAGTTAAAAAATTTTTTCTCTCATCATTGTAGAAGTAATTATGGTTACTCATTCCTAAACCAAAAAATACCCAACAACATAGGTTGAACATGGTTTAAGGTAAGACTTTATCATAATTAGTTAAAGTAATTTTGTATGGGAGTTATCTTAAAAATCCCCACAGCTAGAATTTCTATAAGAACTTGACCAAAAATTTAGATATTTTCTATGATACAAAAAAAATTGGTTAGGTTATTAATTTTGATTGATTGATTCAACACAGTAAATAAAAAGGAAAAGAGTAGTCATTTCGTTGAAAAGGAGAAAAAGTTGAAAATTACCTCATAATGCGTGGAGAGAGAGTGTATGAAGTCGTCGCCCCAGAGGTTGGAATGATGATTCGCTATGCGTCTCTTTGCACCAACATCTGACACAGCGGTTGTTGAACACATGATGATGGAAGGTGTCACAACTTTCCGTGGCGTAAACACTCCCAGAGTTGGCATTGTTGTAGAGAAAGGACTACAACTGGTAAGCGGTTTCTGAACGGGGGAGATAGAAAGTAGAGCCATTGGAATCGAATTAGGAAGCTAAAAGTTGAAATGAAAGGTTTTTGTTGAGCGATTCAGAATAAGAAAGTGATATTTATAGAATACCACTGGCGTACCATAAACATCCATTCAAGAAAGGGGAAAACAGTAATAATTACCAACGCAGATGCTTGGTTTTTGTCGTTTCCTCAGCGAAATGATCGCGGAAGGATAAGCACAGGAAAAGACACGTTTCATGTTATTAGCGCAATAAGACAGTGTTACCGACCTACACCGTGCATATTTAATCTGTGGGTTTTGATATTGCCTTGGGATTATAGTTTCACTCTTTTAAATATAGCCAATTTACTCGTTGGTAGAAGTCGAAGTGAATGAGGGTGCTGTTTTTAAAAGGATTCAGAATTAAGAAAGCGTTATTTATGAATTAATAATAATATACTATAAGAGTAGCAAAAGGGGTTGTCCGTGAGATTTCTCTCGACACAAGGGTATTTTACTATTCAGGGTTGTGATACGTAGTAAATAATGCTTTTGAGGTTTATATTTTAATATTTGAATTTATTATAGTTAGTTTGACACTATTGATTTCCTAAGTGAATTAGCGTTTACTTTTAAATAATGGAGTATATTTTTTTAAAGTTTTAGGGTATTGAATAATCATAATAAAAATAATAATAGGCATATATAATATGGCAAGATTAAGTTAGACCCTTTTATGTCTGGAAGATAGTGTGGTAGAGATAAGTTAAACTCAGTGATTTTTTGAATTAAGAAATTCATAAAACATTTTGGTCAAATGGTTTGAAAGTCATTACAATTGAAAATAACTACTAAAACATTTTGATCAAATGGCGTGACAGTTATTACAATTGAAAAGAGGGACAATAAATGTAAGGGATAAGAGGACAATATATGTAAGGGATAAGAGCTTGGGGTATCCTAACACATTTCACTTGCTTCAAAGTAACTAGCCAATGGTAAATCATTGTATTTAATTCTTGGCATAACATATGGGATAATGAGGTAGTAAGCTATAATCTCATTTACTTCAAAATCTCTACTTTTGCAAATGTTATGAGGTGTCTTGTTTAGGGTAGCGTCTTGGCACTTATCACTAGTTTTACTTTTCCAGATTGTGATTCTGGTGATAAGGGACATATCTATAACCTTTTTTATGGTGATTCTTCTTTATCAGGTTTGTAAGTTAATCCATCCTTGGTCATGGTTTGTGGTTGATCAAGCCCTTTTAGTGATCTATGTACGTTATTTCCATGCCCTTGACCAAGTAACCCTTGTTATCTTTTTATATATTTGTTATTTGTATATCATTTCATGGTCCTGGTTATTTTTGAAATTCACTAACAATAGAAAAATATTGAGCTTTATATTACTCTTTTTCTCTTAATCTTTAGTTACGATCACTTTTAGTTGGATAATCTCATCCTTTCTAGAGTTTGTTAGGATTGCTTTGGTCTATCTTTGTTTAAAAGGTTAGATATTTAAAATCTATCCATGAAAGAAATAAAGAAAAAATAAGGAATGCTCTAATTAGACAATAAGGCATAAATTAGTCTCCCAATAATGCATTGACTATAATTTATTACAGTTAAATAGACCTAGAGCAGGAAAATTTAACAGCCAATATTATAAAACTTGGAAGAAAAATGTAGCTATCTTCGATCTCTCCTTCCCAAGAAATGCATGGATGTTGTCTCCTTGACATGAAACTTGTTAATAATAAAATGCAATAAAAGAAGACTAGATTATCTACAACAAAAGCCTTATGGATATAGGAGAGCCAAGCTTTAACCACTAAAAGGATCTATTTGTTATTGCATGAGCTTAAGTCTAGTACATGTTATTTGTTGATTAATTATGTATTAATTTTGTATTTTAAATTGTGGAGGATTTGGAAGCCAACGGTAAGATAGAAATGACCAACATTCGAATGGAATTAACAAAATAAAACTTCCAATCAGGGTTGGAATTTGACGGGCAAAATGCCAGCATTTTGGTTGTATTTGATGTTTAAAAATTTCACATAACCATCATCCCTAATGCATTCTGAAATTTACAAAACATATTTTTGATCGATTATTATTTTCCCAAAAAATTCTTAATATTGTATATCAAGTTGTGTTTCATTTAGACTTTGGCACGTCATGGTGTCACATCCATTCATTTATTTACCAAGTATGGAGTAAGACTGCGAGTAGGCATATAACAATGTTTCATGTCCTTGCACCTCTCTTGTGTGCTAAGATGTATGCTAGAAATTGATTTGACACATTACATTGGAGAATTTATGATCTTCAACTAATGTATCAATGGAGTACTATCAGTGAAATTGACTGATTTATTTCTAAATCATGCTTGAATGTGCCCAACTCTATAATATTCTTAAAAAAAATGCATAGGGGACAACTTACAGTGACTCCACATGGAGAGCACTGAATCATGGATGGGCTGTGCAATTGAAGAATCACGTGTAAACCAAACTTTTTGTGCCTTGGTCTTCTCCATCGATTTGCGCTATGCTAAAATCATTGCACTCCATGTGGGCTTACTTGTTTTTGGAGGTTGTCTCCTCCGTCTCACCATGGTCTTAATACCTTAGTGGTTGGATGGAGGCCATTAAACCATTAAAAGATGTTCTTAGTTTTCTTTTCCTTGTGTCATGCGGAAAGAGTTATTTTTGCGGACAAACCTAACCTCCCTAGGATTCTAAGACTCTCTAGTGACAAACAAAACAAACAAGAGCAATCCTTCTCTAAATATACATTATCCTATGAGAAACCAAGTGTTTTTCGATCCTACCTCAAATCCAACGCTTGTTGTAGCAGTCCAGCCTTGCTGATCCAGAT
>APFE031014067.1:241299-263077 GCA_000404065.3 Pinus taeda
TTAAACCATTAAAAAATGTGCTTAGTTTGCTTTGTCTTGGATGGAGGCCATTAAACCATTAAAAAATGTACTTAGTTTTCTTTGCCTTGGATGGAGGCCATTAAACCATTAAAAAATGTGCTTAGTTTGCTTTGCATATATCCTTTTTTGTGTGTCAAAATTATGTACAAGGTTCACCAATTTGGGTTTTAATGAATTTTACATTTTTTATTTTGAAAATTTTACTATGCAATAAAATTCCGTAGAATTTCATAATGTTGGTCAACTTCTCATCCTCTACAAAATTGCTAGTGGAAATAACTCACGGGGTGATGAATTTGCCAGAGAAAACATTTTTTTTTTTGGGTAGTGTGTGTAGTTATTTTCACGAGCTTGTGAGTTATTTTCCATAGGTCACTATCATTCTACAACAAATCATAAATCATTATATAATATAAAGACTTATTTTACTTTATTTTATGACACATTTCAGTGTAAAATTATCCACTATAATTATGTGCTACTCTGCCTCAAAGATTTTCCTCATTTGTTTTAAGTTTAAAATATATCAAAATTGCCAAAGTAAGCCTCATTGAATGACCTTTGCTACTAAGACACTGTGTATAATTTTTTGAACAAGACTTACAATCATGTACTTTTAATCTTCAACAATTGATTTTAATCTTAGTTTAATTGTGAATTTAACAATTAATTTTAATTTTAATTTGATTATGAATTTGGTTATTCTAAAAATTTAAATATAAATATATATTTTAGAAATAGCATATTTATCATTATTAATTATAAAAAAAAAAAAAAAAATTAAGATTCAATAAGTCATTGATATATTATGCTATTTCTTCTTTCTTTTTGATAAATATGTGAAAATTTAAATAAATTATATTATAAAAATAATTTATTTAATATTTCATCAATAAAAAAATTATTTATCATCAAAATATTATTTCTTAAGACAATTTTAAACATAATATTTTCTTTTATAAAAAATATAAAAATCCAAATCGGCTCAATATAAAATTATCTGAGAAGTAAAAAGGAATCCAAATTCCACGATACTGAAATTGACATCATAAAGGACTTACTCATAACCATCTTACTCAATCCAAATTCCACGACACTGAAATTGAGAAGTAAAAAGGAATCCAAATTCCACGACACTGAAGTTGACATCATGAAAGGAAAAAGTAAATATTCCTTCCTCCAAAATGTCACTTCGATGAACACGTACCATTTTGAGTGATCACCGAATCATAAAAACAGGAAAGCACGCATTACATATTATTAGGGCGCAATAAAGGGTCGCTGTATTACCCACTCACACCCCACATTTTTAATGCGTGGGTTTTCAAATTGCCAGTGGGAAGTTTGTAGGATTTGAAAGTGATGCTTTCGTATATCTTTAATTTTGATATTAATACTTAAAATAATAATTTTTTTAAGGGTGAGATAAAAATAATTTTAATTATTATTATTATTATTTATTTTTCAGATCTTGATTAAGTTAGACATTAAATTGGTGTATGAGATTTTTGATAAGTTAAACATACTGATGCGATATGTAATTGCAATCTATTACATCACAACCCTGACTCTATCAGGGGCGATTCTTTAACCTGAACCACTTATCGCTGCGATATGTGATATGCGAGTACCAATGATGCGCTGCTACTTGGCGCCTCCTCATTCATTGAAGACCTTTCCACATCATCCCAATCCTTCCATGTAGAGAAGTCAAACTTGAACTTTGACTTGCTCTAACTCCTATATATGAACTCGAATTTGAGTGTCGTTTGCACTGTTTGATTCAGAATGACCTGATCTTTAATCTAAAGCTGAGTTTGATAAGGTTCTCACACTTTTATTTTTGAGCATAATTCTGATCCCCTGATCACTCCTCCCCACTGGAAGCCTTTTGGATTCCAAAATATTTATATTCAGTTATTGAATAGATGAGGGTATTATTCCCTCACCTTCCCCACTTCAATCCATTTGGCCTTTGATGTACGTGTTCCTTGAGACCCACCCAAAGATAATCAATACTTTCCCTTTTTGTTGTCCTTGTCCTTCTGTCAAGTATAGTGTCCTGTTGAAGCACATCAAGGAATTTTGGAGAAAAGTCTTCAGTAGATGGAATTTGAACATTCTCTCCTTGATCTTCAATCAAAGGAGGCTCATACAATCTCAAATTTTCAACACTAATAACGGAATAGATTTGCATATATGAAGGTAAGTCAAGCTTGAAAGTATTATTACCAATCTTTTCCAGAATTTTAAATGGACCATAATGGATTGGTTTCAGCTTTTTACCTTCAACTTGAAGCCTTTCCTTGCTAATGTGAAGCCAAAATTCATCACCTACTTGAAACTAATGATCCACACGATGCTTATCATGTCTTACCTTATACTTACCTTGACTCTTTCCTAGTTGTTCTTGAATTGTTTGGTGAATCAAGTGAATTTTCTCAATGAATTTATTTGTTATGTCTATGTCACTATGTCCATCTATAGCTACATCTTTCTCAGAGATGAAATCTAAAGGTGATTTAGGCAAATAACCAAGAAATTCCTCAAAAGGCGAAGTTATAGTAAAAGAGTGTTTTACTCAGTTGTAAGCATGTTGAATATAATGCAAATGTTCATCCTGCAACTTAGGATGTTTTCTGCAATATCCTCTTAGCAAATGAATAATTTTCCTGTTAACCTCTTCAGTTTGACCATCTGTTTGCGGATGGAAGGTTGTACTTTTCTTCAATTTGATGTCCATCAAGTTCCATAAACTTGAAAAAAATTTCCCAACAAATTGAGAATCATGATCACTTACTATAGAAGTAGGCAATCCAAAATGAATTTATACATTTGGAAAGAAAATTTGAGTTGTTTTTTCAACTGTAATTTTCTTTTTACAAGGAATTAATATGCAAACCTTGATGAACCTATACACAACTAGATATAAATAATCATGACCTTTTCTGATAAAGGAAAACCTCCTACAAATCCATAGAAACACTCTCCCATGGACGTGAAGTTACTGGAAGTGGTGTGTACAATCCTAACTTCCTTTTACTAGGTTTACTGACTGCACATAATGAACAACCTTTGACAAAACATGACACACTTTCAAGCATACGAGGGCAGTAAAAATACCTCTAAATATTTGTCACTGTTTTACTTACACCGAAATGTCCAACAATAAGAGAAGTTTGTGCTTCCCTTGTGACATTTACTCTCTCTCCCTGTGGAACAAAAAGTTTTTAGAAATGATACAACAGACTATCATGCACATGGTAGTCGAACTCCTCAACTTGGTGGCCTTGACTCAAGTTTAAATATACCTCTTGAAAGTCAGCATCATGTGCATATTGCTCAACATAATTTTCAGGAAAAACAGAATGATTCTCGAGTAAAATGGCTACATTAAAAATCAGTCTCGAAAGTATATCAACAACTCTGTTATAAATACCTTTCTTGTACCTAATTACCAAGTGGATTTGCTATAAAAATCCCATCCAACAAAAGTTCCTTGATTGTTGCAATTTTGTTTGAGATTGTAGATATTGCAAAGGTTGATGATCAGTGTGAATAATGGTTTCTTTTCCCATCAAGTAATGCTTCCATTTCTTCACACTTTGCACCAATGCATAAATATCTTTATCATACATAGGATAATTAATAACATCACCATTAAAAATTTCAGAATGAAATGAAATGGGATTACCATGCTGTAAAAGAACTGCACCCATGGCGTAGTCACTTGCATCTATTTGTATTTCAAATGGTTGTTTCAAAGTCGGTAATGCTAAAACTCAGGCTGAACTGTTCTTTTGTTTTAAAGCCTCAAATGTTTTTTGTTTTTTCCTCCCCATTGAAAGACAACCTTGAGGCTGGTCAAAGCATGTAGTGGAGTTGCTATGGAAGATAAATTGGGAATGAAATTCCTCCAATACTGTGCTGCTCCTAGAAAACTCCTTGCTTCTGTGATTGATTTGGCTATTGGCCAATTCACAATGACTAAAGCTTTAGATGGATCAATCTTCAACTCACCTCCGTCGACTATATGGCCTAAATACACTTAGAATGTTTTCTCGAATTCACATTTAGACATCTTCCTAAAAAACTATTTTTATCATCACATCCAAAACATTCTTCACGTGCTTAACATGCTCTTCTCGTGATTTTCTAAATATCAAAATATCATATAAATAGAAAATTACAAACTCATCAAGAAAGGATCTTAAAACATCATTCATATCTCTCATGAATATAGTTGGAGCGTTGCAAAGACCAAAAGGCATAACTAGTCACTCAAACAATCCTTTTTTGGTTTTAAAAGAAACCTTCCAAATATCCTCCTCATCTATTCTAACTTGATGATATCCACTTCTTAAGTCTAATTTAGTCAAATATTTTCATTCTTCAACTGATCTAGCAAATAATCTATTCTGGGTAGTGGGTATTGATTCTTTATGGTAATTTTATTCAAAGCTCAATAATCTACACACATGCTCCATGTTCCATCTTTCTTGGGTACCAAAACAATTGGTGAACCACATGGAGAAGTAGAGGGACGAGGTACACCTTTATCTAACAATTCGTAGACTTGTTTCTTAATTTCTACACTTTCTAGAATTGACATTCGATACATACTGATATTTGGGAGTGGATAGTCTTGCTGTAGCTTAATTTCGTGTTGAATTCCCCTTTTTTGTGGAAATCCCTTTGGTTCTTGAAACGTGTCTCCATATTGATTGACCACATCAACCAATTCAGCTTTCAGCTTCACGTCACATCTTGCAAAGGACTCATGCTCCATGTCATTCTTATGATTATAAGGAGGATGAGATTCTTGATGGAATTGACCAATCGCTTCATTTTCCCTGCGCTTGCTAAAGACAAATTAAGCTTTCTGCGATGGGCTCTCACAATATACTCCACTCAGGATAGGAAAAAGAATTTTGTTGACTGGAAAAGAAGATTTAAGGAATATCAGGTCGGTGAGCATGTGTATGTAAGGATTCAAGCAAAGAAGAGCACATTACAGTGGAGCGGCTGCGCTAAGTTGGCACCTCGATACTGTGGACCATTTCAGATCTTAGCAAGAATTGGGCCGGTAGCTTACCAGCTTGCTCTGCCAAGTCACATACAGATCCACAATGTCTTTCATGTCTCCATGTTAAAGAAATATGTTTATGATCCTAAACATGTGATTAAATGGCAGAATATTCAGGTGAGAATTATCTCTGATAGGTGAGTCTGAATGTTTTTCTTTTAAAGGAAAACTGACATAGGATGTTGCTCGTTGCAGGTAGAACCAGAAGGAGAAATCCAGGTCAAACCACTGAGCATCCTCAACCGGAGAGAAGTAACACTGCGGAAGCGGGATATTACCCAAGTTAAAGTGCAGTGGCAACACTTTAGGCCTGATGAGGCCACTTGGGAAGATGAAGAATTTATGAGAAGGGCTTATCTAGGGCTGTTTATAGCTGAAAGACATCAGGATGATGTCCAATCTCAGGGGGGGAAGATGTGATGCCCCGAGATAGAAATGTAAATATTTAATTTACTGTGGTAAACGTAAACTGAACCTGTTATTTTTATCTATTTAAAAATTTAAATGTAATTTGTTTTCATGATGAGATAAAGAAAGGTTTTTCCTTAAGAGGAAAAAAAAATAAAATCCTGAAGGAGGAAGTTGTCCTCTTAAGGTGGAAAGAGAGTTGTTGTGAAAGTAACCCTAACTACCTCCCCTACCTAGAAAAGTTTCTAGAGAAAAGGAGGGGAGGAGGGAAAAATTTGCGCTGTTGTGACAGAGAAAAAGAAAGAAAAAGAAAAGTGGCTAAGTCTGGTGATGATCAGATAACCCTGCTCGCTGCACGAGCACTTGCAGAAGACTACGGTCTAGCAACAAGCAAGGGGGGGAGATTATGATCCTAAAGGACAAATCTCATGGTCGGGTGGAATGAAAGACAGCAGACCCTGTTTCGGGTGACTGTCAGGGACAATTTTTCAGTCGAAGAACGCTAGGTACGTAAGAAACCCCTGTGTAGGGACTGTTTAGAAGCTGTATAATGTTATTCTTTCTTCTCTGTTTTCTTTTATATTGTGAATATAGAGTGGAAGAGAATTTTCCTACAGGGTATCGGGATGGAAAGCTGAGTGAGGGTAGGGTTGTCCTTAAGAAAACCTTGTCTAAGGATAGTGTTTAGTAGATGGTGAAGATAATTGGATCTTACTTCTATTTCTTTAAAAAAAAAAATTGTCTGGGAGACAAGTGTGTGAGTGATCTGTCGAAAAGTCTTCTTAGTGGTCATAGTTTTCTTAAAATACAAAAAAAGGAAGAAAACCCATAGGTTCGTCATAAAATCCAGGGTCATTAAAAGACTGTTACTATAGCCAACAAAATACATCCCATTAATAGTAGAAGGACCCACAGAGTTCTTTCTTTATTCTCTTTACATGCTGGTCATAAAGAAATATGAAAAACTATGACGTTCAAATTGAGAAAACCCTAAAGCATCCATGGGATGAAAATAAACATTAGCATTTACAGAAAACTCTATGTAATCTAGTCATAACCACAAGGGTATGCGAACTTCATGGCCAGAGTTTTAGCCGCTCTCTCAAGTAAGCAATAAAACCCATAAGACTGCACGGTGATCACCTAAGTATACATGCTAAACGAGTAAATCCAAGAGAATGTATAAAAGAGTAAACTCGACTCTGAATGCAAAGTTTAGGAGCTAATCCTGTAAGTTTACGAGCAAGAATCTCGTAACGTGAAGAGCCGAACACATAACCACTATTTAACTAAAACCCAAACCCTGTGAAGCATAAACCCTTGTCATTATGTGGTGAGCACTATGCCATACATTCAAGCATTATAAAATGTTGTGCACAATGAAATACATTATGAGAAACATTATGAAACGAAACCCTACTGACCAAACCCAGGAATGCTTAGAATCATAATACATATAAACAGTTATAAAATGCTCTGCTACAGTCTTGGAAATATCATAATTTAACAGCTCAGAAACCCTGATGAGGGTGCATACATTAAGATTATCTAGGATTATGGTGAGGCGCTATAAGGAAAGCACTTATCCCTTGTCCACAGAACTCAGGCTGTAAAGGCCAACCAACAATTGAAAGACTGGCAGATATATATATATAAACATAAATTCACATGACCTGGAGCATTCAAATAAACATAATGTGCTTGCCCAGTCTTTAATACACAATGTGCATGGCCATCAAAATGCACCAAGGAAAATTAACTTAAAATAACATTACTTAGCAGTGAATCACATAGAAAAGTGGCAAGAGAGCTCGAGGCTCGTAAAAATATAGTCGACTGTTGAAACCCTTGCGAGGGCTAAATTCCCCAAACTATACCGGAGCTGGGCAGGTTTGCGAGGCCCAACATTGGCCAGCCCTCTGTGCATTCGGCAAATAAAGCAATCGTAAGCGCTGGGCCAGAGGGAAATCACAAATAAGAAAAAAAAAATAATAGAAAACCGTTCGCTCCACGCTATGAAGCATGCACTAGCTGTAGGGCAATTAGATAACAGAGAAAATTGCGGGAAACCATGGATACATACTAGTCCACCGAGCTCTGAGCGGAGGAGACCCCAAAAGCTGGGTAGCCACTCCTGCACCTTTGATGACTTGCTGGAGGAAACCGCAACCCTCATCCATAGCAAATAGACACAAGCCGAGGCACGCTAGGAACTCGGCCGAACATAAGTCAAATAAAATCAAACACTTTAGCAGACAGCATAGTGAAACGTTTACCTTAGGGCAACCATCATTTAGAAATGAACTGGTCCGAGCTGATCCAAAGCCTGGCTACGTTTTAGGGCCATAGTCGTTTGTCATCCCAACAAAGTTCTGCGAGTGTTCAGCACCAGGTAGAAGAGAGAAGCTGTAGCTAGGCCAAGAACAATGCCTTTGGCAAACCACAATGGTGTGACTAACTGAATGGTGTATCGAGCAAGCCTCGCCTTGAATGGGCTTCCATGACTTAACATCGTCGATCTGGGGAGGAGCCCGAGGGCGCAGCAGTAGAAGGTGCAATGACCACACCCTCATCACGTAATCGAGCCGGCGGGAGTTAATGCCATAGCCAGGTGTAGAGAGCAGCATTAACAACATTAAAATTTGGTAGATAACTCTCTGTCCTCTATGGAATATTTCCCAATGCACTTGTAAATGACTGAAGGTTTGTTACCCGAAGCAAATATTAATATGGAACCTGTGCGAAATAGTATTAACGTTGAAAAGTTGCATTCTGAATGCATGCATGGTAGGTAGAATATGTTTGTGTTTTAAAAAAAAATTAATTACACGTAGGATAATTTGTGAGGGTCATTACACAATTGAAATGAGGAGATTCATAAAATGAGTGAATGCCAAAAAACTTATTCATACTCAAAATAATCTTTTTTAAAAAGAATACAAATTAATTGCCATTGTAACTTTTCATCTTAAAAGAATGTGAATATAGTTACATTCACAAAGTTTATTGCTAGGGAAAAAAATTAAAGATTAAATAATAACATATGATTTTGAGCTTAATAAGAAAGAGATTAAGGAAAATTTCTCCTTTCTAACTAAATGTATAATAGGTTATTTTACATGAAGTTTTAAACATCTTGTTAAGAGAAAAGGTCATTTACTTTCCTAAGTTGGTTTTTAACTTACCAACACTTATTATTTACAATTTGACACTGGCTATAATCATCTTATTCTGAAATACACCTTTCCAGTACTATGCCAAGTGTATGTGTAAGGTGTGTGTTACATTTTGTAATCTTCCCATTATGGTTAATCTTCATACGTATCAATAACAAATGGAATGGTAAATTTGTAAATTGGATTCATTGATATTATGGTAACGATATTGGCATCTTTAAATTTAAACCGTCCAATCAATTTTTGTAATTAGTAAAATAATTTAATTGCCCAATTCCAATAAAAAAGACGCCTAACTACAAATACTGACCTATAAACATAATCCAACGCTAATTTTATCTCCATTTTAAAATGCCTATCGATTCCCAAACGTTCAACGCTATCGACCATGGATAGGCATGAAAGAAAATTATTGATAGTCCATCTTCAATTTCAGTGAACACCTCTTTCACTTCCTTAATAAGTTTCTCTTCACGTTCACGCTATGTAGTTGCCTGAAGTCGCCTGTTCCGTATACATTCAGGAAAAAATGTTCATTTTATTCGTTTGCAAAGGAGGAATATGCATTTAACAATAAGCTGAAAGATGAAAAGTACCAGATAAGGCGTGGAGTGAGAGTGTCTGAAATCGTCGTCCTAGGGGTTGGAATTATGATTCGCTTGGCATGATGATTTGCTATGGGTCTCTTCACGCCATCATCCCATACAGTGGTTGTCGAATACAAGGATGATTTGACACGAAAGTCAATCTAAATAAATTAAATAATTTTTTGATCTACAACAACACATTTTATTATCAAGAGAATTAGATTAATTCATGATAGATTTCTATCATGAATCCAAAAAATCATAACCTATTAAATTATACAAAATTTCGACTAAATTATTATCATAGTAACACTAAAATAACATCACCATGACGCTTATACGACATGAAATGATTTCAGTATCAGACAAAAACAATACTAAATAAATAACTACATCACAGAAATTATTCTAAACAATTTTTTAAATGAAATAATATGATGTTTGGAAGATGCAAATATCATGCAAAGGTTATATCTTTCGATGCAAATATTTCATTAATGAAATAATATGATGTTTGAAAGATGCAAATATCATGCAAAGGTTCTATCTTTCGATGCAAATATCATGCAAAAGTCCTATATTTTGGTATCAGCCCAACACTAACACAGTAAAATCGTGACAAAGCCGTAATGATGCCTAACACCTTAAAAGATAATGCATGTTTTTTGAAAATCTAATGTCAAAATCTTATATTCAAACATTTTTGGCACTAACGTGATTGGTCGAAAATGCATGGTCCAAAAAAGCTATCTAAAAATAATATTCAGAGAATGTACATAGACAACAATGACACAAAATTGAAGAAAAAAACAATCATGGAAAATCTAGTATCCATACACATCTTAAAGTATAATTCATAGTAATTTTTAGAATTCCAATTATAAAATAGTTATTGATATTTTAAAAAACATGAAAAATTTTAAAGTTTTTATGTAGTTTTATATCTATAATATATAATAATTTCAATGAATAATTTAGAAAAATGAAAATTAATATATATTATATATATATATGAATTTTTTATGGGACATATTTATCCTTTGAAAATTTCCATGAAAATGATGAATTTCATTGCAAGATATTTTTCACCATACAAACTTAACATTTCTATTGAGGAATTGCATTATGACGGGATGCTAAATGTAACACTACAACCTTGTATTTTAATAATTTTAATGGAGAGGATTTGGAGGTGATGAGGGTGACAAATGTGGTTTGGATTAGTAGTAGAGTTATCTATATCTAGAAACATAAGTTGGCTAAACTTCTAAAACTTTAAAATTTTAAAATAATTAACATGTTTTTGTGAGATAAACTTAACATAAAATATCCCAAGTATAATATCATGTCTCAATTTCCATGAGGGCCTTCACCAAATAAAATGTTCTTTCAACCCATCCAATTAGAATTGATACATAGTTCTATGCATAAATCAATGGAAATATATGATCTATTAGTCTTACAAATGAAGTCCTTACTGGGGTCTCACATTTGGTGAAACATGTGTCTTTGCTATTTTTTATTTTTTTCACATTTCATAATTAAATCCACATATGTAAAAAAATGGTTTCAACTCCCTATAATAAGCAATGTTGGGAATTGGTATTTATGTTAACAATGGAATGAAGTGTTTTCCCTACGAAGTGATAGAAATTTCCTCATTCTCTAAATATAAAACTTAGGTATCTCAAATTTGGAAATAATGTATGCCTATTTATGACACAATTATTTTTTTCATTAAACTCAAAACTTTTGTTTTATATTACCAAGACAAAATCCTAGAGGATTGTAGGAATAATGAGAACAAAATACTCTACTTTAACAATGTTTCCCAGAAAAGAGTAATGTGAAACTCATTAAGTAGGAAAGCTCTATATTTCATTGGATGATCACATTGTTGAGGGGTGTGGAGTGATGCTCCCTAAATCAAATAATTTTATTATCTCAGTTTTTCTCTCTCATTATCACATTTGAATGGGAAAATGAAGAAACCCTATGTTTTTCTTACTTCTTTAACAACATGAAGCATTCACATTATTTTTCACTAATAATTTAACGCGCACACACACACATATATGCTATTTCACTCTAGTGATATACATATTTTCATTATACCTTGTATGTGCTTTATAGTCCTAATCATACCAGCCATGCGAGAAATTGTGGATTCAACTTCATGTGTGTCCCATGCATTCTCACTTTCTTCTTATTATTTCTAGCCATAACAACATTTGGATGTAAATATTTTTAGAATGGCCCTAGTGACCTCCGTTTTCCTTTTACTTATCCCAAGCCCCTAGATGCATGAAATGTTTTTTTGTAGACATGAATGTTCAGTGAAGATTTTGTGATAACGGTACAATTCCTTAAGAGAAATAAATAGGAGGGTCTAATGAAGTTTTGTTATCATCATCTCTATACTTGGGTGTAATGAAGTTTGGTTATCATCATCTCTATGCAATATGAAGAATCCTCTAACATTGGTGGTGGTGGGTATCTTCTAATATTTTGAAATTTATACGGTGAATAATCAATGTTCTCAATTAGAATAATGGATTTTGTGGTCTATATAAATAATTTTATTTTATATAGCTCTCTTTTGGGCTCTTGTAGTGTTTGATGAAATTCTCATCCTTTAGAAAAGTCATTAAGGTCCATGTAATATAAAAAAAACATATCTAATATGTTTGGCACATTAAAGGAAATCAACTCTCATGATTGAGCATGGTATTTGATCTGAATCTAAAGTGCATTGTTTGCTTTGAGTACCATATATAGAAATAAATTTTAGCACCATACATAGAAATAGATGTTATGTCTAAATTTACCGATATATTTGAAATACTAAATTATGATTTTGAACACTTTGAAAATTAGCTAGAAAACTATAAATATTGAGATAATTTTGTGGAAAATTATTTATTTGTAAAGATAAAATTGAATTCATAATTTTTAAAATTTTAATAAGATTTAGCCAATAAAAAAAGACAAATATTCCTATAATTTTATGGAAATTTATATATCTATAATATCTTAATCAAATTTTCAATATTGAAAAAATTAATGAAATTTATGAATAAAATAAACAAATTTTATTTCAAATTTAAATGTGTCACAATTATTTAATTCCTATCAAACAAAATGTATTCGATACAATTAAATATACATATAATAATTTTTTTATAAAAAAGAAAATTTATTTAATTCAATATTAAAAAAATATTTTATTTAATATTTCCTTGACATATATCTAAATTCTTTATACTATTTAGATAAAAATATTACTCAAAATTATAAAACTAAAACTAAATAAATGTGTATTTAAATTAAAATAAGTATTTAAATTTTATTAATATGCTAAGTATAATCACTATATTTTTTTATTCGCTAAAGATAAATTAAATTGTCAAGTTTTATATATTAAAAATTAAATTTAATTATCAAAAGAATTTAGGTCAGTTTAGGATTTGTGTTTTAAATGGTGTGTCATATTAATTTGTGTTTTAAATGGCATATCATATTGACTATATAGCATTTATGAAATAGTTTTACTAGAATAGTAATAAAAAAATAAAAATACATTTGTAATATTATTTAGCATTTTTGCTAAATGTGTGCGGTGGTTTTCAACATCTCCAAAATTTCACAGGGATAAGCTGCCTATATAATTTAAAAGGGACTTTTTTTTTTTAAATAGTGGCAGGATACAGAAATTTAATTTGCAAAGAAAGACGTTGCAAAGGTGCAACGCATCTTAACTCCACAAGCAACCTTCATCATCAGGTATACCAAATCCAGCACACGTTCAGGCAATAAAGTACATACGGTTATCACTTTAGGTCTAACGTGTGATTACAGAGGCAAGGCTCAAGAACGGATATTTTTACCAAATCCTTTATTTCACTGGGGGCGACGATGTACCCGTCTCCGTATTTGTAGCCATGGTGGACAGCTCTGCAGATGTCAAAAGCATGTCTCTTAGAGGAGATCGGACCATTACGATCTGGTCTGAGAAGCTTCCAATGTAATTCCTTGATTAAGTCATTGACCATGACATGGATATGATTCACAACATCTTCCTTTGTTAATTCGGGATTCTATTTCATATAACATGATATACATAAAGCTTCTTCTCCACGGGCACTATCTGCCTGCAATAGCCATGCCAATTTCAGCATTGGTACCCTAATGAAAACTCCTTAAAATTGGTGGTTGAATGCTACGCAAAACTTCTTCTATTTCAATTTGGTTTGATGTATGTCATAGACGGTAAGAGACAGTGTTATGTTTAAGTGGAAGGATACTAGCTGTCAGGCTACCGAACCTTAAAGTTTATCAAAGGTTGTAGTGTATTACAAAGTTTGTTCAGTTGTATTTATCTAAATAAATTTAGATTTGTGCCAAGTGACTTCTCACCCACCAATTTACTAGCAATTTGAGATTATTCTAATTCTAATAATTTCATCATTCCAATTCTAAAAAGTTTCTTATTATTATTTTTAACATTCATTATATACAAGCAAATTTTATTTAGCAAAATGCTCCACCACTTTTAATAAATTTCAAAAATTAGATGCGTACCAAGTGCTTCCTCACCCACCCAACTCCTATGGATTTGAGATTATTCCAATTTTAATAAGTTCCTCCTTATTATTTATAATATTCATTTATATATAACCAAAATTTATTTAGCAAAATGGTCCATTACTTTTAGTAAATTTAAAAAATTAGATTTGTGCCGTGTGGGTTCTCACCTACCAATTTCCTAGGGAAATCAGATTATTCCAATTCTAATAAGTTCCTCTATGTTGAGATTGTTCCAATTCTAATATGTTCCTCATTATTAGTTATATGATTCATTATATATAAGAAAAAATTATTTAACAAAACATCCATTACTTTTAATAAATTTAAAAAATTGGATTCGTGCAATGTGACTCCCCACCCACCAATTTCCTTGGGATTTGAGATTATTCCAATTCTAAAAAGTTCTTCCATATTGAGATTATTCCAATTTTAATAAGTTCCACCAATTTCATTTATATATAAGAAACTTTTATTTAACAAAATGGTCCATTAATTTTAATAAATTTAAAAAATTAGATTCCTTCCACATTGCCCCCAACCACCAATTTCCTATGGATTTGAGATTATTACAATTCTAATAACTTCCTTCATGTTGAGATTATTTCAATTCTAATAAGCACATCATTATTATTTATAACATTAATTTATATATAAGAAAATTTTATTTAGAAAAATGGTTGAATACTTTTAATAAATTTTAAAAAATATACTCCTACCAAGTAGCTCCTCACCCACCAATTTCCTATGGATTTGGGATTATTCCAATTCTAATAAGTTCTTCCATGGTAAGTTCCTTTTATTATTTATAAAATTCATTTATAGATAAAAAAGTATATAACAAAATATTTTTCTACGTCTTCACTATGGTGGAAATAAATTCCATCCATTCTCGCATTAAGATATCCCTCAAGGTGTTCGAAAATCATGTTTTCTACTCGAATATTCGATTATTGCTAGAGGAATGTAGGCTATAAGTTTTTAATGCTACGTATTATTTGATTAAGAACAAAGTTTTACATACCATGCATAACAAGGTATTTTCTTATAATCGTGGCAACAACATACTTCCTTGTCTCCTTTACCAGTATCTGAACATACATAGAACGTACATATATTTGTACGCCACCACAGGTGTCTGATAGTGGAAAATTTAACATGGAAAACCTCTATGATAAGTTTAGACATTTGATATTGGATCACGAGGCCGACTTATGAGACCTTGACTCTCGAGTGAAATATGTGTCACCACACAAATTAGGAGTACAAGGTTTGACCAACTTATGCTGGGAATCTCAATGAGATCAATTATGTGTCCACTATAAATTTAGTAACTCAGTGTGGTTTAGATGTTGATGATTTGATGGAGTGTTTTATGGAAGATTGCTTTACTTTTCAAAAAGTTCACCTAAAAATTTGGTATGCCCTAGGTTTTGATCTAGAATTAGTGTAGTATTAGGTAAAGTAGCAAGAAAGAAATTGTGCTCTAAAATTATTTAATAGTCATTCAGAAACAAAATTTCAAATTGCAAGCTCATCTTATTAGTTTTTCTTTAAAGACCAGTATTGATATATTTTAATCACAAATCTAAGAAGTGTTTAGAGTGATACAATTTCTTCTTGTGTAATTTTTTTAAAATGTAAAATTTGGAAAAAAAATGTTTGCATCTCAAATATAAAATTGACCAAAAAATATATCCCATAGCCCAAAATGTTTTAAGCATGGAAATCAATTTCTTTTCATTGTACATATTAGTTGAAATTGAAATATTTCACTTATGAAGTACATTGTTTATATTGATAAGTCCCTCCATGATTAATAAATTATGAAATTTAGAACTTATGGTTGATGCTTTGAAATGTATTTTTATTTTTTAATTTTTAAATGCATTATATTGTAAATTGATTATAAGTAAAATAGATGAAGTAATTTTTTCTTTGTAATTTAATTATCAATTTTTTAAAGGTATCATACATTAAAAAAGTGTAAACTTAAAAATTTAAAAATTCCATCCACAATGGTTAACATGATATATCTTTTAAAAATTTTGATATATTCAAATTAGGTTATAGTAAATGAATTTATGAATTTACAAATATTTATTTGGTTTCATGTTTTTCAATTGAATTTATTTTTGAAAAAATCATTATCTATTATTCATTTGTTTTTAAGATTTTGTACTATATTTTGAATTTGTTTTCGTTAAAATATCCTATAAAATAATAATTTATAGGATATTTTTAATCTAAAGCTTAATATTCCTAGAGTATAATAATATTCATAGGGTTTATAATATTAATCTTTAGGTTCGATGTAAATCCATTGGCTTTATAGTCATGGCCAACAATGGTCCAACGTCACATTGCGATAAATATTTTCTCAATAGCCCACATTCTTCTAGCGTGAGCAGAAGATTGGAGTAGACAATATGATCTTCAAACACATTGAGGGACATCTTAAGGCCAAATGGATAGAATTTATTTGCACCATAGTGAGGATATAGGAAAATAGCTTGTTATATTCTTGTTTATGTATAAATGAATGTTACAAATAATAATGAGGAACTTATCATAAAGAAACTTATTAGAATTGGAATAATATCAACATGGAGGAACTTATTAGAATTGGAATAATATCAAGTCCCTAGGAAATTGGTGGGTGGGGAGCCATGCGGCACAAATCTAATTTTTTAAATTTATTACAAATAATGGACTATTTTGCTAAATAAAATATGCTTATATATAAATGAACGTTATAAATAATATTGATGAACTTATTAGAATTGGAATAATCTCAACATGAGGTAACTTATTAGAATTGGAATCATTTCAAATCCCTAGGAAATTGGTGGGTGGGGAGCCAAGTGGCAAGAATCTCATTTTTAAAATTTATTAAAAGTAATGGACCATTTTGCTAAATATTTTTTTCTTATAAATAAATGAATGTTATAAATAATAATAAGGAACTTATTAGAATTGGAATAATCTCAACATGGAGGAACTTATTAGAATTGGAATAATCTCAACATGGAGGAACTTAGAAATGAAATAATCTCAAATCCCTAAGAAATTGATCAATGGGGAGCAACGAATATAATTTTTAAAATTGATTAAAAGTCAATACAACCTTACAAACTCTATACAACTCTGTAATAAACTATAATAGTTGATAAACATTAAGAAGAAGCATATGTTGAGCATATTCCCTTGAGAATCAATCGAGGCCCTCAATTAAAAAAAAAGTAAACAATTTTCCTTCCATCTAAAGTTCATATATATATGTTGGTGAATTAATTATTGCAACAAAATTATTATTATTAACTTTGGTTTTACTTAACCCTTAAGAATCCCGAGTCATGATAAAAAACATAAGTGTTGAAGAGTTTCTATCATTTACAATTCTAAAATTAGTCATTCTTTGAAAATCCCTAGGAAATTGGTGGGTGGGGAGCCACGTGGCACATATATACTTTTTGAAATTTATTAAAGTTCAATGCAACCTAACAAATTCTCTAACACAATATAGTCGTTCAATGCATTCAGACAAAGCATATGTTAAGAATACTCCTTTGAGAATCAATCTAGGCCTTCGATTAAAAAGAAATCAACCGATTGTCATCCACCTTAAGTTGAAATAAGAAGCCTTTGGCAAATATGTTTAGTACATTAAAGGGAATCAACTCTCATGATTGAGCATGATACTTGATCTGAATCTAAAGTACATTGTTTGTTTTAGTATCATACATAGAAATAGATGTTATGTCTAAATTTAGAGTTGTATTTGACAAAATAACTTATGATTTTGAACACTTTGAAAATTAACTAAAAGAATACAAATATTGCTATCATTTTGTAGAAATTTATTTATCTACAAAGATAAAATCAAATTTATAATATTTAAGTTTTAATAAGATTTAATTGATAAAAGAAGACAAATATTCCTTTAATGTTATAGAAATTTATTTATTTGTAATCCCTTAAGATTTAATTGGTAAAAAAAGACCAATATTTCTGATGGTATAGAAAGTTATTTATTTGTAATGTCTTAATTAAATTTTAAATATTTAGAAATTTGGTAGAATTTAAAAATAAAATAAACAATTTCAAATTTAAATGTGTGGGATTTATTAATTTCCCTTTAAAACAAAATGTATTTGATATATTTAAATATAATATAGTATTTTTATAAAAATTAAATTTATTTAATTTAAAATTAAAAAATATTATGTTTAATATTTTCATGATATATATATGTAAAGAATTCTTTATATTATTTAGATAAAAGTATTACTCGAAATGCTAAAACTAAATAAATGTATAATTAAATTAAAATCAAAACAAGAGTTTCAAATTTATTATTATGCTAAAATAATCACCATACCTTTTATATATTAAACAATAATTTAAATCTATATGCATCTGAAGCGTACTCATTTCCTCATTTCCTTATGAGAGATGGTTCCTGATCCAAAGAAATCAAAATGCATGTCTAATGTTATTTAGCATTTTTGCATTTTTGCTGAATTCATGTGATGGTATTCAACATTTTCCAAAGTTTCACATTGATAAGCTGCACATGTAACTTAAAAAGGCCCTTTTTATTTAAATAGTGGAAGGATACGAAAATTGAAGAAGGTGCAAGTCATCAACCTATCTTAACTCCATAAGCAACCTTCATCATTAGGTATATCTAATCCAGCACACACTAGGCAAGAAAGTACATACGGTTATCACCTTAGGTCTAACGTGTTATTACAGAGGCACAGGTTCAAGAACAGTTATCATTACCAAATCCTTCATTTCATTGGTGGCGACGCTGTAGCCATCTCGGTATTTGTAGCCATGATGAACAGCTCTGTAGATGTCAAAAGCATGTTTCTTAGAGGATATGGGAACATTGCAGTCTGGTTTGAGAAGCTCCCAATTTAATTCTTTGATTAAGTCATCGACCATGCTGTTGAAATTATAATTTCAACCGCGCACGGGAAACCACAGCAGAAAACCAGAAAACCCGTGGTAAGTTATCGCACCGCTCTTTGGCATGAGGTGGTTTCCGGACAAATGACTCCGATAAAACCTGGAGCAAACGCGTGGATTGGGGTGACATCACCCTCTGACATTTATCGGACGATAAATGTCGGTCAGAACTTGGCATCCGATATGCGTCCGATCAGGTCCTCCATCCTCCGCCGTTCGATTGCAAGGAAGGTTCTCCGCCGTTTAATTCTCCAAAGTACATACGGGCCCTGCTAAATTAAATGCAGCGTGGAGTAAAACTATGGACCATACCCTGTGTTAATGTAATGACATAGTTTTTTTAGGTAATGCATTTATTCTTTTTACGGCAAGTAATATCTATTTTATACGGAAGTATGGGGCTATGTAACTTTTATTAAATTACATATGAATAGTATGAATTTTTTTTTTATGAGCGTTGACTCCAAGTTACGTGGATTGCACACGGGGGGTTTTATGCAGCAGCGTAAATTTTTTTTGTAATGTAAGAAAAACACAGGATGCACAGCAGTGCAGGAGAAGGCCGAGAGGTGAAAGAGGAAAACCAGAGGGTAGTATGTATAAAACCATGAATTGTTTCACAGCAGTGAAAAGGTGAATCTGTAAATCCCTGTAATTTTTGTTTTCACACATCAGTGAATGTAAATGAAATTTTTACACACAGTGGTGTAAAATTTCAAAGGAGACAAAGTAATTTTGTTAAAATGTTTTGGTGAATCCCTCTGAGTGAAAGAGGATGAATATGTATTAGTGTTTTTATTTTAATGAATAGAAATCTTTTATGGTGGTGCATTACTCTATTCTGTGTAATTTTTTTTTAAAGCTCCTCTGTGCAAAAAGATCCTGGAGTAAAAGGAAAACAGAGCATTGTCTCTGTGTGCATGAATTATTGTTTGTTTTTGGGATTTTATCAGAAAAATTCCCAACAGTGGTATCAGAGCAGGCTCAGGCTCTTTGCAGGTGACAAAGAAGCTGAAGGGAGGAGTCTTTTGGTTGCAGCAGTCAGTTGTTTTAAAATACACAGTCAAGGATTTAAAAATATAGTTAAAGAGTGCTACGATGGCCAACACAAGCACTGGTATGGGTATGTTTAACACCCAGCTCCCACAGTTCAATGGGAAGAACTATGACTATTGGGCTATAACCATGACAGCCCTGTTTGCCTCTCAAGATTTGTGGGAAATAGTTGAAGATGGTTTTGATGAACCAGCAGATGAAAATGAGTTTAATAGTTTAACTCCAGCAGAGAAGGATCTGCTGAAGAGCAATAGGACGAAGGATTCAAAAGCCCGTGTGTTGTTGTATCTAGCAGTAGACCAGAGTGTGTTTCCAAGGTTAGCAGCAGCTAAGACATCCAATGAAGCATGGGAGACCCTCAAGACAGCCTATCAAGGCATGGAGAAAGTGAAGACAGCAAAACTACAATTGCTAAGGAGAGATTTTGAAAATCTGAACATGAAGGAGTCAGACAATATTGACTCATTCTTAACACATGTAATTGGTCTAGTCACACAGATGAGGACTCATGGAGAAACCATTGAAGAAAGGAGGATTGTAGAGAAAATATTGAGGGTCTTACCCTCAAAGTTTGATGCTATTGTCACCACCATTGAGGAGACAAAGGATCTCTCAAACTTTTCAGTTGATGAGCTACATGCATCACTGATAACACATGAGCAGAGATTGAGTAGAAGTGAAAACTCATCTCTAGAGCAAGCCTTTAAGACCCAGATGTCCTTTGGAAGAGGAAGAGGTCAAGGCAGAGGAAACAAGAGAGGAAGAGGCAGAAGCCAGAACAAAGGAGGAAGAAGCAGCCCAGCAAATGCTCAAGGAAGAAGCAGCAATCCAAATCAGAACCAAGTCCAAGGCAGCAACCAACAAAGAGAACAACATCATGCTCAAGGACAAAGGTATGAAAAATCCAATGTCCAATGCTATTATTGTAAAAAATATGGGCATTATGCCAGTGAATGTAGGAAGAAGCAGCATGATATGAGTAATAGACAAAATGCAAATGTCACTAGAGAGAACATTAGCCAAACTAATGTGTTGTTAGCTTGTAACATGGCTGAAACAAACAGTGAAGACATATGGTTTTTAGACTCAGGTTGCAGCAACCATATGACAGGAAATATAGCTCTCTTTTCTGCCCTAGATAAAAATATGAAATCAGAAGTCACACTAAGAACTGATAGCAAAGTTTCTGTTATGGGAAAAGGGGAGGTAAAAATATTTACAAAGCAAGGAGAAAGGAAAACCATAGCAGATGTCTATTATGTCCTCGGAATGAGATGTAACCTCTTGAGTATTGGACAACTTGTTCAAAAGGGTTACAATGTTTTCTTTGTGAATGATGTGTGTACCATCATGGATATAGCATCCAACAAACGATGCATTGCTGAAGTGAAGATGACAAGGAACAGGATGTTCCCTCTCAAGATCATGGCAGATTTGAAAAACAAAAATGAAATTGCAGCAGTTACCCAAGAGGCCTTCCAAAGCGTGCCAAAGGATGAAAATTGGTTGTGGCACTTGAGATTTGGACATCTCAATTTTGGAAGTCTAAACTTGTTAAGCAGAAAAGGAATGGTGAAAGGATTACCATTGATAGAGAAACCGGACAGCCTATGTGAAGGTTGCATTTTGGGGAAACAACATAGAGAAAGTTTTCCATCAGGTAAAAGCATAAGGGCAAAGGCGCCCTTAGAGATCATCCACTCAGATTTATGTGGACCGATGCAAGCTCCATCATTAGCAGACAGCCAATATTTCCTAACATTTATTGATGATTTTACAAGAAAAACTTGGGTATATTTTCTTAAAAACAAAAGTGAAGTGTTTGAGAAATTCCGAAATTTCAAGGCAGTTGTGGAAAACCAAAGCGGGCTGCACATTAAAGT
>APFE031014067.1:264893-284410 GCA_000404065.3 Pinus taeda
TAACAACAACTAGGCCTGACATTATGTATGCTGTTAGTTTAATTTCCAGATTCATGGAGAGGCCAAAGGAGGCACATTGGCAAGCAGCAAAAAGAATTTTGAGGTATGTCAAAGGTATCAAAATGTTTGGAATTTTATATAATGTCTCAGAACATTCAGATTTGGTTGGATACACAGATAGTGATTGGGCTGGAAGTGTTGATGATCGGAAGAGCACTTCCGGCTATGTTTTTCATATGGGTTTAGGAGCCATTTCATGGGCTTCTAAGAAGCAGTCCATTGTAGCATTGTCTACAACAGAGGCTGAATATATGGCAGCTACAACAGCAGCATGTCAAGCAGTTTGGATGAAAAGGATGTTGAGGAGCTTAGGCCAAGAGTAGGCAAAAGCGACAGTGATTTTTTGTGACAATAGCTCAGCTATTGCATTGTCAAAGAATTCAGTGTTTCATAAGAGAACGAAACACATTGATACAAGGTTTCACTACATCAGAGAGTTGGTGAACAATGGAGAAATTGTCCTAGAACATTGCAGGACTCATGAACAGGTTGCAGACATCTTGACAAAGCCACTGGATCAGAAAAGCTTTGAATTTTTGAGGAAGTGTCTGGGTATGACCGAATGCCCAGCAGTTGAAATTAAAGGGGAATGTTGAAATTATAATTTCAACCGCGCGCGGGAAACCACAGCAGAAAACCAGAAAACCGGTGGTAAGTTATCGCACCGCTCTTTGGCATGAGGTGGTTTCCGGACAAACGACTCCGATAAAACCTGGAGCAGACGCGTGGATTGAGGTGACATCACCCTCTGACATTTATCGGACAATAAATGTCGGTCAGAACTTGGCATCCGATATGCGTCCGATCAGGTCCTCCATCCTCCGCCGTTTAATTCTCCAAAGTACATACGGGCCCTGCTAAATTAAATGCACCGTGGAGTAAAACTATGGACCATACCCTGTGTTAATGTAATGACATAGTTTTTTTAGGTAATGCATTTATTTTTTTTACGGCAAGTAATATCTATTTTATACGGGAGTATGGGGCTATGTAACTTTTATTAAATTACATATGAATCGTATGAAACTTTTTTATGAGCGTTGACTCCAAGTTACGTGGATTGCACACGGGGAGAAAAAGAACAGGGTTTTATGCAGCAGCGAATGAAGACCAAAAAAATGCAGTAGCGTAAATTTTTTTTGTAATGTAAGAAAAACATAGGATGCACAACAAGTGCAGGAGAAGGCCGAGAGGTGAAAGAGGAAAACCAGAGGGTAGTATGTATAAAACCATGAATTGTTTCACAGCAGTGAAAAGGTGAATCTGTAAATCCCTGTAATTTTTGTTTTCACACAGCAGTGAATGTAAATGAATTTTTTACACACAGTGGTGTAAAATTTCAAAGGAAACAGAGTAATTTTGTTAAAATGTTTTGGTGAATCCCTCTGAGTGAAAGATGATGAATATGTATTAGTGTTTTTATTTTAATGAATAGAAATCTTTTATGGTGGTGCAATACTCTGTACTGTGTAATTTTTTTTTTAAAGCTCCTTGGTGCAAAAAGATCCTGGAGTAAAAGGAAAACAGAACATTGTTTCTGTGTGCATGAATTATTATTTGTTTTTGGGATTTTATCAGAAAAATTCCCAACACATGCCATGGATATGATTGACCACATCTTCCTCTGTTAATCCGGGATTCTCTTTCATATAACATGATATACATGAAGCTTCTTCTCCACGGGCACTATCTGCCTGCAATAGCCATGCCAGTGTCAGCATTTATATTCTAATGAAAACTCCTTAAAATTAGTGGTGCAATGCCACACAAAACTTCTTCTATTTGAATTCCGTTTGATATATGTCATACCTGGTAACAGCGAGTGTCACCTTTAAGTCGAAGGAGGCCAGCCGCCAAGCTACTGAACCTCGATGGATAGTCCATCGAGAGGATTGGTTGTAACATGAATATACGATAACCAAAACTAATCTTGCCATTTTCGTAGTACTCCTCGAATGTTGGAAGACAACCAGTGGAGATCCACTCTGCTTCTTTCGTATACGAATCAAGATAGGCTTCCCACTGCACATACACAAGCAAAGCAAATTAAGTAATCACCAAGGTGGCCAAATCATTGTTCAAATATATGTAAGAATCTTTATTATCCATACAGCGTGTCGAGCATAGTTGATAGTATCTCGGCCTTGAGACTTCTTCGCCACTTGTGCCATTTTATTTACGGTTTCATAAAGCACTGTGTACACTCGTTTCATGTATTCTGGAAGGGAGTCTGTCGCTGATGGATCCCATCTGATCATATGCAATCGTAAGAACAATTTTTGGTCAAATCAGTTGATCGCTATATAGGCATTTTAAGAGCAAGAAAAAATTATTCTCAAAGTTTTTCACTGCTGTTACCACCTCTTAACTGCTGCTGTGAAGAGTTGGAGCTCTTCCATTGTTCCGAAGGTGTCATAGATATCATCCAAAACAGTGACAAGATGACACATTTTGGCAAAACTTACTCGGAAAGCAAGAGGCCAGAGGCCAGAGTGTAGTATTCGACATGACGGTGCCGAACAAAATTCATTTCAGGGAAGCCTGAATCCTTCCACCATCTCATCACAGACGATTATATTTTACTATTGAATATTGGAAATCAATAGACTATTGACACCCAGACTTTGTGTAAGAAGAAAATATAATTCAGTAAGAAAGCTCATCACCTGGAGATATGTTTTAACTCTCTTTGTTGTATGGAGTGAAATATATTGAACTCCAATTTTGCAAGTTCTAAAAGTTTTTCGGTGTTCACGTATGACATCCATGGCATTCTGTAAACAAAAAGTCCAACTAGTATTAAATTTTGACTAAACCATTCAAAAACCGAGTTCTGTGGTAGAAAGTTAAAAAGGCAAGCCTCACTGCTTAACCAGGAAATAAAGATAGGTTGGCTGACTATTTCAGGATGAGAGCAGGATCGTTTTCAACATAAAGATAAAAGTCTATAAAATACTTACTAGAAAAACCTATAAATTAATAGAAACTTTTGCTTGTACGTATAAATTTGAAGTCGCAGAAATTAAACGGCCAGTGAGATAATTGTCCTACTCATTATATCCAAAGACGTCCATGTAATGCCTTGCTTCCAATCGTGGAAGGTTTGTGTGCCAACCATATTCCATGACGTATTCTATCTGCAGCCACAGAATTCACATTATTATAAAAAACCCAAGGCACCGTTGTAAACGGTTGTTGTAAATTAGCAGGTGTACATCACATCAGAATCGCTTTTAGGCAAGAGCTAACCAGGCAGCTAGGGCATTAAATGATTTAACCAGGTCGCCATAGGGCATTAAATGACTGGTTAGCCACAATGTCTTTAACTTTATAATACACCCCATTATTTTTCATTTATCTGATTATTCGCCGAATGTATTATAAAGTTAAAGTGCATGTAGCTAACCAGTCATTTAATACCCTATAGTAAACTGGTTAGCTCTTGCCTCGCTTTTATCTGTCTTGATTACTTCTTATCAGTTTCCCTGCCTCACCTGTCGTGAAAGACTGGATAGCGGAATCTTTTCTAGATATTCTTTCAAGTATATCGTAGAAAAGATTTGAGCGTCTTCCATGACTTTCTCAATTGGAAAAGCAACGAGAGATGCCCGAAATAAATTGAAAATAGTTCTGATCTCTCCTTGATCTGTTTGAATGGATGAAGTGGCAAATTGTCCCTTCTCGTCTTTAAATTGTTCCAACACGCCTGATATTAATGCATCATATATTATCAAATCCTTGCGAGTTGATGCCACCATAAAAGAAATCAAAGGACGGATTTCCTAATAAAATGTGGATCTCCCTACTTGAAGACACCGGGTACCCGTGTAGTCGAAGAGTTCGAAGGCCCAGTGCAGTTGAGTTGAGATCAGTAACGCCACTTTCTCTACCACATCCGATGCCTTTCTCGCTCTAGTAACTGTAGGTGAAATTAATTTAATCATGTGTATGCCATAATATATAAAGTATAAATAAATAATGATGAGGCTAGGATGACTGACCTGTGAACATAATCCAGCGCTGATTTGATCTCCATTTTGAAATGCCTATCGATTCCCAAACGTTCGATGCTATCGACCATGGAAAGGCGTGAAAGCAGATCATTGAGGGGAGTGATTGATAGTCCATCTTCAATTTCAGTGAACATCTCCTTCACTTCCTTAATGAGTCTCTCTGCACGTTCACGGTATGAAGGCGCCTGACCCATACACAATATTCAACACAGTAAATAAAAAGGAAAAGAGTAGTCATTTCGTTCGCTTCAAAAGGAGAAAAGTTGAAAATTACCTCATAATGTGTGGAGAGAGAGTGTATGAAGTCGCCGCCCCAGAGGTTGGAATGATGATTCGCTATGCGTCTCTTTGCACCAGCATCTGACACAGGGGTTGTTGAACACATGATGATGGAAGGTGTCACAACTTTCCGTCGCGTGCACATTCCAAGCGTTGGCATTGTTGTAGAGTAAGGACTACAACTGGTAAGCGGTTTCTGAAGGGGGGAGATAGAAAGGAAAGGTTTTTGTTGAGCGATTCGAAATAAGAAAGTGATATTTATAGGATACAACTGACGTACCATAAACATCCATTCAAGAACGGGGAAAACAGTACTAATTACCCACGCAGATGCTTGGTTTTGTCGTTTCCTCAGCGAAATGATCGCGGAAGGATAAGCACAGGAAAAGACACGTTTCATGTTATTAGCGCAATAAGACAGTGTTACCGACCTACACCGTGCATATTTAATCCGTGGGTTTTGATATTGCCTTGCGATTATAGTTTTACTCTTTTAAATATAACTTATAACATCAAAATTTATATTTCAAAACTAATACAAGGGTATTTTAGTCTTTAGGTTTGTGATACCTAGTAAATAATGCTCTTGAGACCTATATTTTAGTATTTGAACTTATTATAGTTAAGAATGTAGAGTGTAAAAATGTTAAATAGTTAAGTATTATGATTTCCTAAGTGAGTTAATATTTATTTTTAAATATGAAATGTAATTTTTTTTTTTTTTAAGTTTTAGGGTATTGAATAATCATAATAAAAATAATAATGAGCATACATGGTAAGATTAAATTAAACTCTTTCATTTTTGGAAAATAACATGGTAAAGTCATTTTTTGAATTAAGAAATTCATAAAATATTTTGATTAAATGGTGTGAAAGTCACTACAATTGAAAATAACTCATCAAACATTTTGATCAAATGGCACGACACTCACTGCAATTGAAAAGAGGGGCAATAAGATAAGAGGACAATATATGTAAGGAATAAGAGGACAATATATGTAAGGGATAAGAGTTTGGGGTATCCTAACACATTTCACTTGTTTCAAAGTAACTAGCCAAAGGTGAATCATTGTATTTAAGTTTGGCATAGCATATGGGATAATGAGCTACTAAGCTATAATCTCATTTCGTTCAAAATCTCTACTTAGGCAAATGTTATGAGGTGTGTTGTTTAGGGTAGTGCCTTGGCACCTATCACTACTTTTACTTTTTTAGATTGTGATTCTAGTGATAAGGGACATATCTGTCACCCTTTTTATGGTGAATTTGCTTTATGATGTTCGTAAGTTAATCCATCCTTGGTCATGGTTTGTGGTTGATCATCCCCTTTTAGGCATCTATGTACATTATTTCCATGCCCTTGACCAAGTAACCCTTGTTGTCATTGTATATATTTGTTGTTTTTATATCATTTCATGGTCCTAGTTATTCTTTTAGAATTCACTATCCATCAACAAATCCCGAGCTTTATATTACTCTTTTGCTCTTAATCTTTAGTTACGATCACTTTCAGTTGGATAATCTCATCCTTTCTAGAGTTTATTAGGATTGCTTTGGTCTATCTTTGTTTAACATGTTAGAAATGGAAAATATATCCATGAAAGGAAGGAAAATGTGAAGGAAAGAATAACGAATGCTCGAAATAGACAAGAGGGCATCAATTAGTCTCCCAATAATTCATTGACTATAACTTCTTACAAGTAAATAGACCTAGAGAAAGCAAATTTAACAACCAATGATATAAAACTTAAGAAAGATGTAGCTATCTTCAGTCCCTCTTTCCCACTCAATGCATAGACGTTGTCTCTTTCTTTTGAAGAAACTTGTTAGTATAATAAAATGTAACAAAAAAGGTCTTGATTATCTAAAACAAAAGCCTTATGGATATGGGAGAGCCAAGCTTTTACTACATGAAGGATCTGTTTGTTTTGCATGAGCTAAGTGGGTGGCTATTGCTCTAGAAAGATCTCTTGTGTATGTTATTTGTCAATTAGTTTAGTAAATTTGTATTCTAAATTGCTACTTATTAATTAGTTGTGTAGAAAGTTTGTATGAAAAAAATTGAGAGAAAAAAGAATGAAAATTTTAAAATCCAATAGTAAAATAAAAATGATCAAATTAACAAAATAACCCAATAAAAGTTTCAATTAACACATTGAAATTAATAACATACAAATCAATCATTAACTTATAACCATCCATTTAGAAAAAACAAAAACAAAAAATTAATTACCATAAAGATTCTTGTTTTGGTTGTTTTCTTCCATGAAATTAACAAAAAAAAAAAACCCAATAAAAGTTTCAATTAACACATTGAAATTAATAATACAAATCAATCATTAACTTACTCATAACCAAAAACAAAAACATTAAGATTAATTACCTTAAAGATGCTTTCTTTTGTTGTTTTCTTCTTCGAAAATGTCACTTCGATGAAGAGGTATCATCTAGAGTGATCACGGAATCGTGAAAAATAGTAAAGAGGTATCATGTAGAGTGATCAGGGAATCGTGAAAAATAGGAAACACATATTATTAGCCCACAATAAAGGGTTGGTGTATACCCACTCACACCGCATCTTTAATGCGTGGATTTTGAAATTTGCCATTGGGAACTTTGTAGGACTTGAAAGTGATGATATCCTAATATATAAAAAAATATTTTTATTTTAATTATATATTTTTGGGATATTGAAATATAAAATAATTTTAATATATAAATATTTATTAATTTATACTTTAGTTTTTAGCGGTTTCCGAAAGTCAATAAATATACATAAAATATTTTATATTTATTATTATAAATTTTTTAATATTAATATAAAATTATATATTATTATTAAAAAAATTAATGTTATATAATTGCTTTTTAATATATAAATATATTTTTTTGGAATACTAATATAAAAAAAATTTTAATATATCATAAAAGTTACAAAATATGTTAAATTGAAAAAATTTATATATAATTTTTAAAAAATATTTTTAAAAATTATAAGATAAATAATTTTTAATTAATAAATTTTTAATTTTTAATTTAATCATAAATGTTCTCTGGATGCGGGTGGCAGATGAGAAATCAATGTGGATACAACGTTAGACCGACAGGTGGCCGAGCCACATGGTAGTCTGCGCTTTTTCCTGTGGGAATTTAAGGCAGACCTCTGCCTCTCGGTCGACACGATTAACTCATTGTGCTGATCAAGACATCCCCTGTAAGCATAAAAACATGGAGTCAAGCCCTCTGCAATCCTCCATTCTCCGTCTGAATTGCTCTTGCCACCCTGCCACAACAGTGCCAAGCTGTCGAACCGCAACAGGTAGGCATTGCAGAATTCTCTGTTGCATCAACCTGGGCAATGGTCACCACTTCTCCCAGTCTATTCACTGCACCGTGAAAATTGAGGCCTCAGCCCCTACCTCTGGCCCTGAGTTGATTCCCCCTGTTCGTTACAGTATCACCTCTGCTGTTCTCGCCCCACTCCCTGCCACTTTGGCTCACTTCTCGTTGCAGCATCCCACTCAAAGAAATATGCATTGTCGTCATCACATGAGATGCAGGCATGGTGGCAGTTGCGGCAGAGCCATCTGCCTCCCTCTGCTTCAACTTCCCGTTTGGCCTCCCCGCCCCTAGCCATTCCTCTTCCCGCTTCCACGGCCAATATCCAGATACCTATACGGAAGAGGATGAACTCACCCCTATGAGGCTCGTCAGACTGACAGAGCCACCCAGCCTACCAATCTTACTGCTACTACCAAGTACGCTCAATTTCGTTTTCTCTGTTCCATGGATAGGCCAATAATTATTGCCATCGTCTCGGTGGACTTTAGGGAGGTAGCTGGCTCGTGCATTGATCTAGACCACAACCCTATGAAGAACTAGGTCCCTCCGCTGCACGACAATGTTCAGTGGGAGCCAAGCTCAAGCCATCCACAGAAAGCCAAGGACCATTCGTCCATCAGTGGACCAAAGACGTCGGGAGGCAATGCCACCAGCAAAGCCAAAGGCATTCAGGTTGAAGACAGAGAGCCAAAGGACAACATAGGTGGCAGGCAGGTAGAGGATACTGATCCAGACGAGCATGGGTGTTCGATCGTGGAAGATAAGCCACCGTCCTAAGACACCTAGAAGTTGCATGCCACAGGTCACGTGTCAAGCTCAGTCTTTTGAGTTTTTTTTATCTTCTTACAGTGGTCAATTTTGGCAGTGTTTTTTGAATTTTACCATGGCAGTAAATTTTGAGTTTTGGAATTGTAGCCCCCGTGTGGGCAGAAGGTACCTATCTTTATCTCGTTCTCGGACTGGTTTCCCCATCTGGGGTAGTCTCGATTTTAAGTCTTGTTGTTTAAAATGGTCATGTGGATGACCTAGACCCGCTGAGGGTGAGGCCTCCCTGTACATTATGCTTCCATTAATAGATTTAGTTTTACATGGCAAAAAAAAAATTAACCATAAATATTAAAAAAAATCTATATTTAAACATGCATAGAAACATGTTGAAATAAACCAAGATTATATCTATCTATATATATATATATATGAATTTGAAATAAACAAAGATTGATGGGTCATCAGGCATGTCACATAGTTAGTGAGAACTTCTCATCAAGAAGTTTGAAATTATTTTGAATTTAACAACAAATGTCCAAAAAATTTAAACTTGCATAAAAATATGTTGAAATAAACCCATATTCAAATATATTATTTTTATTATAATTTTGAAATAAACCATGATTAATGAGCTCATGAATCATGTCACACGTGTTAGCAGAAGCTCTCTCTCATGAACAAGAAGTTTGAAATTATTTTTAATATATAGATGCATGTTTAATAATTTTTAAATTTAATTTAACAATAAATGTCCCAAAAAAAAAGCTATAACAGGCATAAAATCATGTTGAAATGAACAAAGATTCAAATATATTGTTTTTTATAAGTTTGAAATTATTTTTAATATATAGATACATAAAACATGTTGAAATAAACAAAGGTTCTAATATATTGTGTTTTGGTTAGGTTTGGAATTGGAATTATTTTTAATTTATAAATTTTAATATATGTCGGGAAGAAAATGAGTATAATATATAAACGATAATATATAATTTTATTAATCGATCTTGATATTAAGAATTATTATTGATATATTGACAGGTAAAAGATTTAATAAATATGTATGGTTGATATATAATGGGTAAAGGATTTAATAAATTGATAATTTTTTATTAAAATAATAAAATAATTTTATTTTTTTTTTTTTTAATATTTTAATTTAATTAAAAATTAGTTAACAAAAGTTATGGAGTATAGAAGAGATGGTGATGGCATGTACTGTTAAATCACTTTGTTATGTAAAGGTCACTGGTTCGAAATTCCATGAGCAAACATCCAGTCATGTTAAGGGTTGGTGTGGCCTAGGCTCAGTGTGATCCCTAGGTGTTTTTGATGGTTTAGATGTCTTTGGGTCACAATTTCTCAAGCCATAGGTCAATCCTGATGTAATATTTCATGAACTCAAACCACTTAACAATAAAATTGTGAAGAAAGTTGATGAGGGTGAAATTTTGTTAATAGTCCAACTTAAATTGATCTAAACTCTATATCTATTAAGTACCAAGAATGGTCAAATATCACGAGTTATAAACCCTTTTTTTAGTGTAAAATATAAGGAAAGGTTTGAGCCTTGAGATATTTGATCACATTTCACACTTGATAGATCCAAAGTTAAGATCGTTCTAGGCTAGTTTTAGTCATGTGTAGCCACACTAAATTCTTCAAACATATGATTAATATAATACTTTGAAATATGTTAAATATGTCTAACGTCAACCTAATGAGTTCTTTCTCTTCTACATCTTATGCGCAATGGACCCTTATTTGTATTAAACACCTAAATTCCTGGATATAACTCCTCACACAGATGACTATTAGAAACAATGATACTACTAAGAAGGGGTTGAATCAAGATGGCCAATTTTCACAATTATTACCACTTTACTATATTTGAATTTACTTAACAATCAATCATGTAAGGATCATCCTAAAGAAAATCATGAATCACACAACAACAACATAATCATCATACACATATGCTACACATAGAGATACTAGATGTACGTGGAAACCCATAAAGGGAGAAAACCACCAATCTTGTTTTTCATGATGTAAACCTTAAGCCACCACTTCTCACTACATCATTTTTTGTGAGTACCGACTCACATGAGGCACCAACCCCTAATTTGTTTTGTTGGCACCAACCAATAGGAAACCCCAACTCCCTAATTTGTTTTGCTTGCACTAGCTAGTAGGAAGCACCAACTCCCTAATTTGTTTTGCTGGCACCAACTGGCATGAAGCATGAACTCTGTGATGTGCAAGTACTGACCTGCAGAACCTAGCATACCTATATTTCATTCACTTTTAGACTAAGACCCATAAGTTCTCAGCTCATATAAAACTTGTTTCTCTCTCTCTCTCTGCTACAATTCTTACTGAATTAGATATCTCACTAGATAAACAATATCCTCCAACTTTGTCTCTACTTTGTAGCTCTTCTCTCACTAAGTTCTGATCAAAACACATATATACTTCAACAACTCTTCAGGCTCTCTCATCCCTTGTAGACTCTTATAGTAGCTCAAAAATTGGAAATACACATTTTGTATCCATAACCTGCATTCTTAGGTACAACATTAACAATCTGAGCCCATTCACTAACACAACTTCTATAGCTAAAAATCTTCCTCGCCTCTTCAACGACCTACACATCAATTCAATCTAACTAGATTCTCCCATACTGACTCACAACTGAGTAGTATTTTGTTAAACTCAATTATTCTCACATGGATTGATGAGATATTTCATTAAATATCATATAGATTGAAGATGCAAATAATTAATTCTTTTCACGACTTGAGGAGAGACTTCGTTTATGCTTATATAGCTCAAGGAAGTACTTATCATTTTGGCAGATTCACTAACAAAGAAATACCATACCACATGTGTCCATATTGGGGCATAAAAAATGAGGAAAACATAAAATATTATATTGAACATATAATAGGGGGCTAAAGGTTTTTTATATGTTATATAATAATATATGTATTATAAGGTATTGTTTCTAAGGTACATTGGCTAGGAATTAGCAAAAAAATTGGTGGGATCGAGAGTAGGAGAGAAAATGTGTACGTTGAGAGTCAGGAGAGATTGAGAGTGGGAGAGAAAATTCATAGGTTGATAGTCTAGCCATGGAGGTAATATTGACCAATATTTAGGGAAGAAATGAAATTTGAGCCTTGGTGGTTCGATATGAGGTGCTTCCCATCTTTGTGGTTCGGTCTGTGCTACATTTTGATGAAATCACAATTGTTTGGGCTATTTGTGCTACAATTTATTATGACATATGTGATTTTTGATTTTGGATTTGTGATTGATTTTCTTGTTGAACTAGTGTCTTATAGAATAGTGTTGGACTTGGCTTACCATATATCCTTCAGAGTGGTCTATGGGGATTTGAACACATAATCTTTGTATGTATACAAGAGCATGTTTTTTGGGAACCTAAGGCTCCATGAGCACAATGATGAGATTTTGCAAGTTTTTTCATTTATCTTCTAGACATTCACACTTGTTCCTATTTGCAAATCACCATGACTACAAATGACAACAGTAAAATTATGGTTTTCTCATGTCTGTGACCTTGGTAAATGGTTCAAATCTCATAGTGCTCTGACTTTTGTTTCTCTTTTTTCTTACAATGGCAGGTGGGACATTTTCTCTCTATTCATTATTGTGTAGACATGAAAACTTGATCCTTTTACCCAACCAAAAACCTTTAGATGCATATTTGTCCACATATAAGGTTTCCAAACCTTGCGAAACTAGCCTAATTTGTTCAATAAAGTCCTTCTTTGAAAAGGATTAAAGGAAACGTAATCCACTTCTGCCAGTTGTGTTGTTGGGAACCTGGTTGGTGATTAGGGATGGAGTGCTCACTCCAACAATCTCTAGCTAGAATCTTTTTTTCATGAATGAACTACGATTTTGAAAATAAATGGCTTGTAATTAGTAATTTAAATACAAAATGAAAAAAAGATGCATTTTGTATGAAAACTTGGAGCTATAGTGGCTATTTGTGTATGAAATGTCTTTAGTTCTAATTGAATGTTTTTAGGCTAGGTTCATATCAGAGTTTTAGGGTTTTTGATATTCTTTTTTTGGGCAATTGTGTAAGCAGTTCAAGTCATAAAAGTTAAGGTTGCTCATCTCGATGACAGTGAGAAAAATTATACCCTATAATACTTATCAATATGCAATTGTTTGTTATTGAATTTGAGGATGATGTTTTATTGACTTAATATTTGGCAAGGTACATTGTGCTCATTGCCCATGTCATCTTGGTAGGACTATTTTCACTTCAACACTTAGGCACTTGCAATGCTGGTTTTATATTTGCCCCCATTATCATAACCTGCCTTCTCTGCATCCGTAACATTGGTATTTACAACATAATTAAGTGGAACACCAAGTTTTTCAAATCCATCTCACTCTACTACATGTTTAATTTCCTTCAGAAGACTAAAGTAGATGGTTTGGAGTCTCTCAGAGGTATATCCCTTTGCATTACATGTTTCCCTCTTTTTTTAACATCTTTTTAGAAATACCCTACTACAAGAGGACCTAAGCAAGCCCAACTTAGTAGTATGTCTGAGAAAATATTTAAAAAGTTAAAGGAATGTTTTTAGCAAATAGTTGTGAGAATTTACAAAATATTCCTTTATAAAACCTAGGATTATTTTCAAATGGATATGATTAATTTTGTAAAATCTTCAGTACTCTACCATTTATTTATTTATTTTTATGTAATGAATGGTAAAATAATTGAATTTGTATAATGATATGCTCTAACAAAAATAATCTGAACAAATTGATGGCACTATAGCTGAAACCAAAAACACTTTAGTAATTAATTACATAAGAAACCTTATTTCTTATGATCATATCGAAGAATAACAATCATGATTGACATTTCTTAAGGCTATGTTTGTTGATTTCAGACACTCTCATAGTTTCCAATCAAGGTGAGTAAATGTCTTTGGTTCCACTACTAAAACACACTTGAAATCCACTAAGAAAGAATTAATTTAAACATGGGTATCTAATGGTAGATAGCTTTCATGGGAGTTGTCTATTGCTTCTTGATTCTCACCTACATGGGAAGGCTACATTTCCTTCCCTACACAAATAGGACATATCAAGTATTTTCTATATCTCGATACCAGGTGAGCACATTTTTGTCGAAATAACATATAAGTCCATTATGACTTGAATATATTGGAAAGCTAAGAAGTTGTATTTTATATAAAAAAGATCACATAATTTTTTATTTTTTTCTGAACTAGAGAGACCTATAGATTTATGAAAACAATTTGGCCATAGTGGGGTCCTAAAAATTTCCAAATCTTCTTTTCCAAAAAGAATTTTGAAGCCTTTCAAACTAGGACACTTGTATGAGTGCTATTCTGAGGATGAATTTGATGCAGAAGTTGTATTTGGCCTTTAATCATAGTGGATGCCTTTGCAACAACAATAATGGGAAGACAAGAAGTCATCTTAGCTACCTTTCAATTAATCAATCAATGCTCAGTTTTGATTTATTTAATTCGAGTGAAAGTTGTGCACACCTCAAAGAAGATATATGGAAAAAATATACATTAAATAAAATGGATTCTCATGTGTCTCTGCTTGGCACTCACCATTGCTTTAGAGATACAAATATTATTTTTCATACCAATGGTATTTCTTGAGTTCCTCTTAGCCTTTCATTATTGTTGTAGAGATGTGTTGTGATCAAACTTATTATTTTGCTTGATTTACAGGTCTTTTTGTGATAACGATTATGTTTGTAACAATTTTCTTGATATTTTTAGCAATAATCATTATATGGGAGAATAGTATTTATGTATCCAAAAGCATTGTAGTCATTTTTGGATATATTAAAATAATTTTCATATCTGCATGCCTAATAAAAGTTCTAGGAGTTGGTTGGCTCCCTATGGTGTTATCCTTGATCTTCATGGATATTATGTACGTTTGGCATTATGGAACTTCAAAGAAGTATGAATTTAACCTCCAAAACAAGGTTTTAATGGAAATAATTCCTAGTCTAAGGTCGGGTTTAGGGATTGTGCGGGTTTCACCAAGTGATTTTATTTTTTTGCGTCAAGTCCGTTTATTTTCCACATTTTCCATTGGATGAACTCTTCCTTATAGGCAAAGTAACTCCAAAAGAATGCAGGATTTTTGGGTGCATAGTGAGGTATGGTTATAAGGATATCCATCATGAAAATTATGTTAAATTTTTAGTTTCTTGATGTTTGAAATGGAATCCAGTGGCATGGTGGCTAAACAAATGTTTTCAAGTTTTGTATATGAAATTGGATTTTCTTATTTGTGGAAGAGCATTTTAATTAGAGCTTTGCTAGTACTTGGACAACATTTCTAAATCCAAGACTTTTTTAGGCAGGTAGAAATGTAGTTAATTCTCTTGTCCAAGGTTACGAGGGTTTTTAAAAGTATTGATTTTAGAGTTTTTCAAACACATTATAGATCTAATAATTATTGAAAAATAGGTTTGACTTCAGAATCTGATCATCTAATTAACAATACAGGGAGGAAAAGTTGTTCCATACGTGTTTTAAAAATGTTGAACAATGCTTATAACAATATGATGTGATCTTACAGAAAGGTTTACATTCTCATGAAGTGCAGAAAAAAAGTGAAATAGATGGATGGAATGATCTCTAGAATAAAAATGGTAAACCTTTGTGGAAGTTGGTAGTGGAGAAATTTGATGATAGAGTTGTTAAAATACTTCTGGTGGCAACTGGAATTTCATTTATTCTTGTCTACATGCATGATAATGTGTCTTTTGAGGAGGGTATAATAGCCTATGTAGAACCCCTGGCCATTCTCTTGATTCTAATCAGTAATTCCATTGTTGGAGTATGGAAGGAGAATAATTCAGAGAGTGATTTGGAAGGTCTCAAAGAAATGTATTCTGAGAATTGCACCTAGAGGATGGAGTAGAGATCCCTGACTAGAGAGAGCATGTATGTGGTCGAAACAACATATCCAGTCATCATCTAACTTTGATTTATAGTCAAAACAATGCATGACGTTTGAAGGAACTATAGTTACCAATGGTTGTTGCACTTGCATTGTTGTGAGCATTGACATGTCTATAGAAATTACTAAAATTCAGGCACAAATTTAGGAGGCTTCAATGGAAGCTCATGATACCATTTGAAAAGAAAATTAGATGAACATGGTGAAAGATTGACAATAGTGATTGGTGATGTTTGTATTCTTTTCTCGATCATGAAGTAAAAATATTTTCTCTCATGGGACGTCATAGATCGGTGGCTAGAAAATATCAAATTCTCATTTGAGAAGTGTATGCACTACTTTAGGACCATTGTTGCTCTGATAGTTTCTACTATACTAAAGGGACCTCCTATTTCCATTACTACATGTTTGGATATTTGCACTCATTAGATAACACAAAAGAATGTTATTGTGTGTAAGCTACCTAGTATGGAGACATAAGGTTGCACTAAGGTCATTTTCTCTAATAAGAGAGGCACTCTTATAACCAATCAGATGTTTGTCCTAAATTTAGAGTCATATGGCATAGGGTTGGTTTGCTTGAAGAGTTTAATGTTGAAGGGACAACATATAATACTCAGGATGGAGGAATATTGAATGGCCAACACATAATATGGAGGAAAAATTAGTTCCATGCTATTGGTATTTTTACTGAAAAAGCCTTCAAGGCTAGTAATTTCCTAGAAAATTGATTTTTTTATCAGTTTTCATTTTATGTTTCACCATTTCATCAGTTAATGGAGTTGTATCTTTGGGATTCCATCATCTAAGGTCATTTACAAGTCTCTTTTGGGCTTATGTGGTCTAGATAGGTACTATTAAAGGCCTTTATGAACTTATTTGTATTTCTTCTAGAGAGTGTAAATGCTTGTGGAGCTCAAACATGTTTTTAAAATGGGCTTTTGGATATGGATAACATAACTTCTGATGCTTTCAGCAATAAGTGTTGAAACCATATAGAGTTGTTTGATAATAAATCTCTCAAATGAACTACCTATTGGGAACATACGTTGGCAAAGTGTGGGGAGCTCTCGGTGCCCCATATATATTGATATAAATACAACATTCCTCTATATACTAATCTCCAATATTTTGTAGCACTTCTATAGCTTCTTGAGCCAATATTGGGCATGGTTTGCAAAATATTGACTCATACAAAGGAGAAAAAACTAATCCATCGATTCTAATTCCTTAAGGTCACATAGGAGGTTGAATCATATCATAGTAGCATCTTGTCACATGTTTACCCTGGTTGTCTAATTTCTTAGGTAGATTTGGGAGGAGGGTGTTACATAGTGGTATTAGAGCATGGTTCATCCCTCAGACTAGATGGGTGGTGTGTTGGTCATGCATTCATGTCGGTTGCATATGTGTTCCTTATGCTTGTATTCCATGTGTTTGTTGAATTTAGATGGTTTTTATCATGGTTGTAGCGAGGTCATCATGTGAAGCTTGATGATGTTGTTGGGGATGTGTCGTCATGAGCGTATGACTGCATATGCATTTTGTATGCATGTTGGTGTCTATATGTTGTTGTGCATGAATTATCATGGTTATGGTTATGCATGTATGGTAGGTCAGACATGCATTGTGAATTCATTGTATGAAATTAGGTCATCATGCTGATATTGGTATGTTATGATACTAATGTGTTGGTTGAGATAGAGAAGGAGATGGAGATCATCAAAGTGAAGTTGCAACATTGGACCTTGAGGCAAGAGCATGTTGTCATATAGGCTTGGATGTTGGCCATGTAGGTATGTTCATTAATGGATTGTTATATGCATTAGGGTTATACACGTTAGGTTTATGTATGTGTCTATTGATGTTATGACTACATGCATGATATATGCTAGTTGATTATTATAGTCATATGCACATGTGTCAGATAGTCATCAATGATAGTAACATGTGGTTGTATGCATTGCTATTTTTGTTTTAAGTTAGTTAACTTGATGATTATGTTATATGTTGTTGATGAGTGTGTTATAGGTTAACTTGTAGTTGTTATATCATAGTTATCTCAATGATTAGGTTATATATTGTTGATGAATATGATATATAACATGTTATTTTTATATGCAAGCAACTTGATGATTAGGGTTATTTCATTAAGATCTTGATGTTGTACACAACATAATAATTCAAATTGGTCATATGCATGATGGTTATATTCATTGGATTGAAGATCTTGACGTTACATATATCATGCTAACATGGATTGACATATGTAGATGACTATGGTTATGACATTCAAGTATGAGTTAATATCTTGTGATATTATGTCATACTAATCTAAACTGAATGTACATACATGATTGGTATGAATGAATGAAAAATGTTTATAATATTATGATGTGAACATGTTAGTTAGTTACTATTATGGATATCATGACCTTATTTTTGGTTGAGCTGATATGTTGTGAATTTTTATTGTGCTAATATGGATTGATTGTGTAGACGAGATTGCCTCCCCTGAGATAAATTAAGGTATGAACTTTCTTATGCCATCTACTTTGTGCCTGACTGTTTGATTATGACATCTATTTGGTGTTTAAGTGTTTGGTTTCTATTATGTCATATAGTTGATTTATTTAACATGGTATGTTTGCAAGTTGGTTGAATGTTTGATGAATTGCATAATATGAGTATGTGTTCCAATGATCTTGTTTTAAGATGATTGTGCTAATGTATATGTGTTGAGACAGTTGATATATACTTGAGTGTAGTAGGTGATAGTTGTAGCATTATTTCTAATGACTATGAGGTGACTATGGATTATGGCATGATTTTTAGTCTTAGTAAAGGTTGATTTCAAATTGATAGGCATGATTGTCTTGATATTTGGAACATGTAGTTGACATGTGTAACTAGTTGTAGGAAACATGCTTGGTATTAGCGTGACAAGGTGACAATTGATGTCTTTATATTACTAACAATTAGGTGATGTGATACTACATAGTAAGCTTTGATTGCAACAAGGTAAAATGGTAAAAGAAAGGAATTGGACAAGAATTCCTTTGGCTATGTTTGGAAACCCTAGTTCCAAAGGAATGAGTGCTTTGCATACCGAAAGTCTTCTTAACCTTAATATTGTTTGAAGTTATGTGGATATGTGCTAGATTCATGAACATGTACTTGACAGGTATATTACCTAGTCTTTAGTTACAAGTGGATTTGTCAACAGAATTGGAGTCCATTGAAAGATGGTGTGGATGTGTTAAGTTGCAAGCAACGTGCTTAGCACAACAAGGTAAGGTAACCAATGTATTCTTATGTTTATGTATACACTGATAAATATGTGTTAAGAGCAGTATGATGTAAGGAATTGAATGGAAAATAGGCTACCATGAAATCTCAAAGAAGGCTAATGTTGAGATTTCCATGGGAAGCACTGAGAACCATGGGGATTGAGTTATGTCATTTGTTGCTAGTATTTTGATTTTGGTATTTTTGTGATTTGTTGTGTTTGATTGTGGTTTTGTTTGCATCATTGTGCATGCCCATGGCACTTTGGTTGTGGTGTCATATTTTTGTTGGTTTTCCACGTTTTTCTTCTTGTTTTCTTCTAGTATTTCATTTATTATTTGAAGAGTCTTGGGAATTTGTTGTGGAAGGGGGAAGTTAATGGATCTCGGGGAGAGTTTTGTAGTACTCAATAGGTAAGGTAAGACCTGGATGAATCTCGGTGTATGTATAAGGGTTGTTGAAGGCAAGAGCATGACAGCCAGTTGGACTGGTTGGGTCCATTGGTGTAAATGGATGATAGCAGGACAACCATGGGAAAGGTAATCAAGAGAGATAAAGTAAATAGATTTATCGTGTTAGATTCCTTGTCTATGTTGGGAACTGTTGTTCTAAGTGTTGTACATTTTGTACACGAATAAAGGAAGTTCTCTTAACCTTGACCTTATGATATCTAGTAATTATGTTGATGTATGTATATGTATAAATGTGTGTATGTATGTATGTATGTCATGTCTGACAAGGTCATCATGGATC
>APFE031014071.1:2860-13879 GCA_000404065.3 Pinus taeda
AGAAACAGAGAGGTGATATTGTGAGAGAAGACAGAGGGTATTACAGTGGATTTGTTGTAGGTTGTGTCTCTTCATTTTGCTGGATAATAGAAAGGAAGGACTGGCTGTTCGAGGTGGACGTAGCCCAAACTGGGTGAACCACGTATATCTGTGTCTCTCTTGTTTTTGTGCATTTTCTGTGTTTATATTTCTGCAATATTTTATGTGTTCCATTGCTCCGTAATATTTAATATTCTAACAGAAAGAAGAGTACCACAATAGAGGACACTTCCAAACTCTTCTTTGAATGAGTATGGGTGTATTTTGGGATCTCGCAAGCCATTAGATCATATCGGGATAGTAGGTTCCTAAGCACATTCTAGTTGAGTCTCTACACATTATTGGACACCAAGGTCACCGAGTCGACTACATTACATCCCTAGACTGATGGTGAGACAGAGGTGGTCAACAAGATATTATTACACACACTACATATGTACAACTCCAAGCATCCACGAACCTGGAATTAGAGCTTTCCTTTTGTGCAACAGAGTTATAATAGATATCGTTGTAGCTCGACTAGTTGCAGTCCTTTTTAAGCAGTTCTGGGATTTCAACCATTGTGTTTAATTGATGTTGTCATGCCTCATGACTACACAGACATAATCTGCACATGTACAATACGAGGCTAATAAATCAACTAGGTTTATTGAATGCATCCAACACATCCACTAGCAAGTGCATGACATCTTGGGTAAGTCTAATGCCAAGTACAAGCAACAAAATGATCATCATCAGGTGTCACATACGTTTCAGGTGCGTGAAAAAGTTTCACTTCATTTGCAGAATTAATGTTGGGTGTGTGTTATATTCTTTCCACGACTAGTCCCACATACTAAGCCAGGGGTTAGAGAGGGGATAGTCAACCCCGCCTTTGTTGTGTTAGGCATAGCGAGGGGGTCAGAGGGTGGCCGATAGCCCCTTTGTCATGAGGTTTTCAGGGGGATAGTAGCCCACTTCCACGGGGTCTAAGATAGCGCCTTGGGAAGAAAACATTGGACAATATATTAGGTGGGAGGAACTACCTACGATTTTGTGCTTGGGTTTCGCACATGGTTTTCGGCATGATGATTTTCTGCCTATCGTATTTGGTAGATCTAATCAAGGGAACTGTGATTATCTTCTAATCCAAGGTTAATGGATTGGGGTTTATGAATTATTTGGCATGTGTATATATGTGTTGTAACATTAAAAGGAATATAATGAAAAATTAATCTGGTAGTCATGGTTTTAGGATCCAGGGGAAAATTTTTGCGTATTTGTTTTGTGTTTCTCGCCATTGTATATTTTCTATTTTTGAAGAATTTGTTTGTAGGTAATTTCTATAGCATTAAAGTTGTTTTAGCTTCAAGGGAATGCCTTTGTTGCGGAGGATTTTGCTCGGGCCTGTGGTAAACCCTATTCAGTGGGAGATCTGTGGGATCAATCCTTGTGGTGAAAGAAGGTGGTGAGTAGAGGAAAGATAGAGATCACAAAATTTTATGGTCAGAGTTTTGAGTTGTGGAAACTCAAGATGGGGGATTTGTTGATAGATAAAGACTAGTGGATTGCGATAGATTCGGGTACTAAATCAATGATAACATCAAGTGAATACTGGAGGAAGTTGGATCAGAAGAAACTTGGATTGGAAGAAGATAGCACAATACGGTTGTGTATCTCAGATTCAGTATTGTTGAATGTATCAGGAGAAGCTATAGGCTTTGTGGTACAAGTTAAGGACTTTGTACCAATCTAAGTCTCTAGTGAACAAACTATTCCTATGAAAAAGGTTGTCTTTCCTGAGGATGAAGGATGGAGACTCAGTGACAGAGTGTTACACATCATTAAGTCACATCAAGAAAATGACCGTTGATTTGCATCTTTCTCTGTTCGTAAATGTGTCCCAAGAACATTCCCCTACAAATTCTAAATCTAAATTATCATTGAGTAAGTGCAATTTCTAGATCCTATGGTACAAAATCCTTGGCTATATTCAAAGTTTCCTAGTCACTTCCAGCACATACACATGGAAGACCATTATTATGTGTACAGAAGTACACATTCTCTTCCACTATTGACTTGTGAACATGACTTGAACTACGTAAAAATAAAAAGTGAAGTCTAGAAGCATTGTTGGTAGGATATATATTAAACAACAGGCTTCTAACGAGTGCATATTTAGTGTTGATCCCTCCCATCATGGAGTAACTCCCCTTCCTTTGTGGAACCTGTATCCCACTAATAGTGGATCTCTTCCCTTGGGGAATGGATCCATAAATTCTCATCCTTGGCTTATAAAGTTACTATAGGTCTGAGGATTGAGGGAGGATTGTTGGAAGTAGATTTATGCTATTGAGATTAGGTTGGAAGGCTCGTCTTGCAAGGGAGAGAGTTGAATATTGCAGAAACGACTTGCTACATCAAGGCTACATGGTTGTAACAATTTTCTCTAGTTTTATGAAGATAAGAAAATTCTTTTTCAGTTACATATCTATTTATTTATTTAGTAGGATTGCTTGATCACCTACATGAGTTTTGGTTGCATAATTGATCAATTCACATATACAACTGGTTAATTAATTCATTAGTCTCTTTGATTACATGTTGTATACTTTGATATCTTGGTTGTCTATGACTTGACAGGTATCTTTCATAACACTGTGAAGAAGTTGTCAAGAGCAACAAGAGGACATTTGGAGAGTCAAGGAGTGAGCGATCAAAAGCTTTAATCGAATTCATCAATCAATTCGTTAAACATTAAGAGGCCTCCTTCGTTCTATTTTCTTTGAAATGATCAGAACTTAGAGAAAGGTAGAAACTACTATGTGTTTGCTACTAGGATTCTTAGAAGTCTAGGGAGATCACTCTTTTTTGTAAGAGGGATTTTTCCTCCTAACAAATTAGCCACTCCACTGGGGAATTGTTTTAATCTCCATCCTTTTCCCTATTTGATCTTTTCAACTTGCTGCACAAGCCTTACTTGAGTGTTTGGAAAGTTTAGAAATTTGGATTTTGAGCTAGATTTGGTTAATTTTCTTATATCTTTTTTTAATTTCCTAGTAGTGCACACTTTTACTTTAGGCACAATGTGCATATTTTCACACTTACCCCTTAGCAACAAATTGTGTGCACACTGGTTTACTCTAGAGCCTACATACATGCCTGGAACTTTTGAAATTACTTGTTTCCTCTTTAAATCCAATTTTTTTGTTTTTTCCTATTATTTTACACCTATTAGAACCTCCTACGAGTGTTTGTCAATCTGATTGAATGTTCTTTTGGTTTTTGCTTGTAATTAGTCATGTTTTACAAATTAGGGTTGAGTCTTGCCTTATGAACGATTGACCTTTCAAGAGAAATATTTGTTGGTCCTGTTGAATTGATTATCTATCTTTCTTGTGTAAATTAAAGCAAGTTTTAGGTCAAGATTTCTCTTTTTCAAAAGTTTATTTTGAGTTTCAAAGTGAATGATTTACAAGATTAGGTTTGGTTTATGAAAATACTTCGTATACTAGTTTTGAAATGAAAAATAATTTTTTGTCTATTTACTGGAAGTGTTTATGAATTGAATTGGTTACTGCAAGAAAAAGTTGTAGCATTCAACTAGGAAAATTTCATTTTTAGTTAACATTGGTTTCTTGTTGCATTGTTCAAATTTTCGAGTGCTTGTATGAAAAGGGAATTCTTTTTTTTTTTTTTTACTTGTATTGGGCAAAGTGAAGATTTGAAATTATTTTCAATATTCAGTTGATTTGAAATTGGTTAGTTGTATTTTAGGTAAAAGGTTATAGTGGGGTTTTGAGTCTTTGTTTATATTTCATTTCAGAAAAGTGAAAAACTCCTTCCCTACGTTACCTAGATTTTCATTGAGATACAAAGATCATATCATCATTTTTGTTTGCATTAGATTGCATCAAGTCATAATTTCATCAAGTTTCACATCCATTACCTTTGCGTAACAACAATTATTAAAATCAACGCTAGTTAAAATTGATTTAGAAAGTTTTATTATTAGGGGAATTTTCCACCTAAAGTAGATTAAGTGTAGGTCTTTGTAATAGGAAAGGGAGTAAGCTTTCCAAAGCTCTAGACCAACACTAGAATCTTGCGATAGCGAGATAAAATCTAGTTATTTCATTTTTTCTCTCGGAAGCTCCCCTTACAAAGGAGTCAAGCACGAGATCATATCAGACCTAGTGAAGTGATTGTACCCACTTCATTGGCTATGGTAGAGTGATTTACATGTATTACAATAGTATTGAAAGGTGCTTGAGTTCAATTGAAAGTAAACCTCCAATTAACCATGTTGAGTAGCTTTCAAGGGGATTGAGCTTTGTTACTCTTCCTTTGCATGTACGTTTGATTTATGACTGTCCCCCCAGGTAGAATTGTTATAGTTGGTAACCTTTGTGACTATAATACTAGGGCTATTACTTGAGGTGACAGTAGAAGGAAGGTCTTGTTGTACCTGGTGTTAGGGTCCTATAATTTATAGGATCTCAAGGTAATTGAGTGATGTATCTAAGAAATCTTATTTTGTAAATACTTGTAATCTTCCAATGATTTCCAAATAAAAATAAAAACAAAATAAAAAATGAAAAGAGGGTATAAAGAAGAAGAATAAAGAGAAAAATAAAAAATTCTAAAAAAAGAGAAGAGGTTAAACCCCACCACAAAAGAAAGAAAATCAAAAAGAGAATAAAATTGAAATTGTGCAAGTCTCAATGCCACTACTCATACAAAGTTTTGCTTCATTTTTGTAAAATAAAGTTGTGTGCAACTTGTTCAAAATGCCACAATCACTTAATTTAGTTTGGTCATACTGCTTAACCATGGTTTTACTTCTTTAGCTTTTTGTATATTAGATAGAGAATGAAGGTTTATCCAACAGTGTAATCTGGATAAATCATTAGTTAGGTAGAAAATGACATTGACCCAACTATTTAATCTAGGTTAATAGGACAAATAAGGCATAGGTTAGATAGTTTTTCTTTCTACAAGAAAGAAAATAAAAATGGGTTTTTTAGTCTCAGTGCACCCTAGAAATTGAAATAAAAAATGCTAGTCTAGGTAAGGGTAGGTAGATTTGGTGGGTTTCTTAAATGTGAGCATGCATAAATATTATCCTAAGTTTGAGGATATGGAAAGAGGAGAAAAGTGAATTTTTTTCATTATCTATTTCAAAATTTTATTGTTAATCCCTTATCCTAAGTTTAGAGGATAAATATGCATAGGGATAAAGTATTTCATTTCCCTATTTTTTCCCCTGTCCTAAGTTTGAAAATAAAATTATGTGAGCGCAAGCGGACAAAGCATTTTGTTTTTTGTGGTTAAATTTCCATCACCTTCGACACTTAGGGATCTGGTCCCTGACTTCATCCATGACCAACATCCTTTTTTCGGAGCCCCCTTCGCATTCTCCCTTTACCGCCGAGAGGGGGGTCTCGAAGGCGGTTTCTTCCGTTGGGCCCTCCTCCCTACGTGGCGCATCCCGTTTATCCCCCCCCCACCAATAATGCTTACCGCCCATCTCCCCCTCTGGAAACTGCCATCCTGCATCTGCTCCTCCCATGCCCCACCACTCCTCCTGTGCTACTCTCTACCCACCACCTGTCCTGACCGTTTCTCCAATTAAATATATTCCCACTTTATACCTGTTTCACATTTAATTTTCCCGGGCAACCATTAAATAATGACCCCACACCATTTCCAATGGAACTCTACCTCTGTGTTTAAAAAGATACAAAGTCTGTCACTGCCAATATTTGCTTCTCATTGCTTTTGTTGTTCATTATTTCTTGCAGCAACCTCAGCCAGAGCTTCTTTGTAACCAACATCCTAACAATCGCTGACCTCCTTGTTCATTGTCGCCTAACAAACTATTTTTCTTGAGGCCGGTAAGTTCTCCTTTTTCTATTCATTTGGTTTAGAAACTGCTACAGCCATGCCTCCAAAAGCTAAGACCCAAGATTAGGCCATCAACCCATTGATTCATCATTATGTAGACCTAGATCACACACCTTGGGTGCACAGAGATTATTGTATCACTGAAACACTCTATGACTGTGATTTCCTCGAGTTATAGTGTTGGTTAGAGTAGAAACAAAATGATAAAGAACATAAGATAGGACTCTGGGAGTTAAACCTTCCCCACTATATCTTTTCTGACCTTTCAAGCCCCAGAATTCACTAGGAGATGCCAAGCTTGCTATGTCCCTACTCAAAGAGCTATAATTGCACCTACAGGTGACATCCTTTTCACCATTACAACCAAATCAATTGATCAAATGATGTTGGCCCCTTCTGTGGAAAATGCTGCCTCTTTCTCCCTAGAAGCCCTCCATCAACTTTATCAAAAGCTGAATTTTACCATGAGAGCTGGGATTTTTGAAATTTTCCTTCCAAAAAATGCCCAATTTCCCAAGAAAAATCCTCCTTATCCTTCTTCCATTTTCCCTAATCAGGCCAAACATTTTTTTATCCTTTCTCACATTCTAGGCTACCATTCTGATCAGTGGGTGGATGATCCTATTTTAGGATTTCTTTTCACATTTTCCATGGATAGAAAGCCCTCTATTATTTTCAATTTCAGTTAATTCTTGGCTGAAAATATCCATGAGTAGCTCATCAAGTTTCCTACAAAGTAGGTCTTTAGTTACACCTCTATTTTAGTGTACATGTTCATCTATTACCAATCAGAAAAAATAGCTTTTCCTTGCAAAAATTGGATGATGCAGGTGACCAACAACCAGTTCTTTTGGACATCACTAGTCATGAAAGAACAACAAGAATTCCCTTACAATAAATTTGTAGAAGACTTTGTTCATCCAGCTATGAAAATTCTCTATAGTAGAGTGCAGCCTAGGATGAGTGAGGAGATCAAATGAATACTACATCTATCAGACCAATCCAAGACTGGAGATTGGGACATGTACCAAAATTATATAGAGATCAGAGTCTATGGAAGTGAATTGGCCCCCTACCCCAAGTAACTCCCAATGAGGATCATTTCACTAGAATATGTCAGGAAAATGTTAAAATCAAATGAGATTCACATTGTAGTAACAAAGAAAAAGGCACAATTCAGGATCAAAACACAGGTAGGCCCATTTGTCTGCAACACAAGAACTGCAGGGGAGGAGGTAGACAAGATATTGAAGGAGATGATGTTCAACTTGAGCTTCACCTAGCCTTATGACCCCTGTGGAATCATTTCAAAACTCGGAGTGGACAATAAGAACACTCCCTACATTCATACTTCGAGGCTAGAGATAGAGCAATATGCTAATCAGTTGGAGCAGGCATAAAATACCCTGCAGGAATCTGAAGAGCAGTTGGTTTCCACTTTTAGTTTACAGACTCCTGTTCCTTAGGAGAAATACAACAAAAGGCAGAGAGAGGAAGGGTCTTCATCTACAACCGAGGGAGAAGCCAAAGAATTTAGAATTAGTTACAGAAAAAGGCCCAAGGTAACTCACAAACCAGAGGTAGACAAAGAAATGGAAGAGCAAGTAGCTATCATTACCACCGATTCTCCACCAGCAACCATGAAGTTCACTACTTCTCCTTCTGAACCTTCATCTTCACAGGGCCATTAAGAGACAGATCTGTTAACACACATTGTCCAGACAAAGAAGGAGAAAAGAGTATTTGATAGGTACAGAGAAATAAAGCTCGGGAATGAGACATTGAAGAAAAACACATACAACCAATTTTGGAATTAGACTTCAAGTTCACAAAGCAAAATTTTGTCAGTAATTGATACTGAACATGGAAAAATGCAGATGGCCTTTCTTGAGGCCCAAACTTCACAACCTAAATTAGCAATTGACTACAAGAGCACACCTTTGAGTTAAACACAAAGGATATACATCCCATTGATCAAATGGAGATGCACAAACAAACTAGTGAGATGATATCCTCCCTCTCACTAACACTGCCATGTCTTTATCCAAATAGCAGGTCTCCTTTGCAAATGTATAGTCACAATTGAAGATGGAGAAGGTGTCCTCCTTGGTCAAAGATAACAGGATCAAGTCTTTAGAAGACTTGGTGATCATGATAGGGTACGACCCTAAGGTTGTTATTGTTGCTGAAGAAATTATTAAGAAGAAAAACTTGGACATTCTAGCATTGAGGAAGAAGCTTGAGCTATTAGCTACAGAGGACCCAATGACCAAGGACATTGTAGAAGGGGAAGCTCAGAAAGTTTACATGATGAAATTGCTTATTGACAAAAACATACAAATCAGGAAAATGCAAGCAGAGTTAGAAAAGATGATAAAGGAGAAGAAAGGCAGCTTGACGATGGCCATTGTTCCATTGGATGTTGTGCCTCTTTCTCAATTGCCTTCCATAGGAACAACTCCTGCACCTTCCACTTGTACTCAGATTCCTAATGCTGAACAAGTAGCACTGACACTGCAAAATAGGTCCTTGTTGTTATCACTCAGAAATTTCTCTAGAAGTTATTAGAAGAAAGAAGATGACCAAGGCAACCACAAACCTAGGCTCAGAGAGGGCTCTCTCTATATGATTTAGCTTTGTTTGATGGGATTTCAGGCTATTTATGAATTTTCAGGGGGTTTTTGATTTGTATTCAAGATTGGATTGTGGGATGCTTGAAATAGATGGATAGAATGACATCTTTAGAAAATTGGGCTATGGAGTCAATAGAAGGGAAGCAAAACTAGCTCAACTCACTGAAGGGAATGTTCAAAGGGCAAGCTAGCAGAGTAAAGTGGAGGTCTTTGGGATAGTGGGGTGGACTGGTTTTAATTAGGGTGAGAAAGCAATTAGGGGTTCTCAAACTGGGATATAGATGAGGAATAAAGGATAATCGAAAGCAAAGGGAAACTAAGAATCCTTTGCTCTAGATTAGCAAGAAGCAACCTAAACTAAGGAGCAATTAAGAATTCCTTAACTTAGATATCAGTAGAAAACATTTATATGTATAGTTGTTAAAACAGAGTGTAATTAAACAAATTTTGAGATATTGTTCCATTTATAGCATTCAGATTCACAAATACATTAAATATTGTGGAAAAAATTTAAGAAAGATAACGATAACATAAGAAAATACTTGTCTACCCTCCACTCAACACATGAATCCTGTGAAATATCTTGTCTTTATTCATCAATTCAGCTCACTGGATTAGTCAATGATACAATAGCTTTACAGTATTTTGATCAAGAAGTCTATAGAAATGTCTAAGAATCCACCCTACATACTTCAAATTGTAAAGTATTTAGAAAAATATTATTAAAAAATATCTCAAACTAACTTGAGATTTAATCTAGGAAATAAAAATATCTTCTTGCAAGAAGATAGAGACAATTATTGAACTACTCTCATGCTATCTCATTTATTTTGGTACTGCTGGCCTTGATGGTTTGGTTTTAGCACTTTATGCTATTTGTTGTTTGAACTTTCACGCTGGAGACTTTAGTCACTTTAGGCTTTCATCTGATACACTTTGACACTAATACTCTTTGACCCTGCTGACCTGTCTTCATCTTTTTACCTGACTGTTTTACTTTTACCCTTTTATTGCATTTTTCTTATAGTAAATCAGTCAATTTTTCCAACATTTCAGCATCAGGTAATTGGATCTTTAGCATCCTTCTGTATATCTCATCTGCCTCAGTGTACTTGGAAAAAGTAGGCTTATTGATGAACAAGTGTTCTACCAATGGCTACCTGCATATTTTGGCACTTTTTCTCCAAGTTTAACATTAAGTTTCTCTTGGAAAGGACCTTCCTTACCTCCAAAATTGTTTCTATTCTATCCTCTATATCCAATTCCTGAAGCTCATATCTATTTTTATTGTTAAGGAATTGGATGATTCTAGTGGCATCTTCTGGCATCTCTCCCAATTCCTCTTTTACCTTTTGGATGGCTTCTATAGCCATCTTTATTAGATCTATCTGCTCAAAAATTACCTGAATAGATGGCCAAATATCATTGACATAGTCAATGGTATTGGCCCATAATAGTTCCTTAGCTTTCCCAAGAGGTTCGTTGAGTGTTAGGTCCTTTTCCATGGCTTTTATTCTCTCATTCATTATGGCAACTTTCTACACTTCTTCCTTGTGCATGATTTTGGCAAGCTTGTAATCAGTTTCCAAGCTTGACGCCTTTTCTTTTAGCTTATTCATTTTTGTAGCTTCTATGGACATTTCCTTCATAGCTCTAACCAATTTTCTTGCTTCATTTGATGTACATGCTACTCATGTAGACTGTGCTGAAACCTGTCTTGTTGTGGCCATAGGAACTATTGGAGCCAATGAGGCTGCCAATGTAGAAGGAATGGTTGTTGAGACTGTCGGGATCGCACTCACTGAGGTAGTGGGAATATCAGTCTGCGTCAATTGGATTGAAGTGTCCAATTCCTTCTCTGTTTCCCTTAATTGGTCATTGAGTTTTGAGGACTAGGTGCATCAATTCTTCATGTCTAGTCTGGCTCTCCAAGACTTCCAATGTCTGGGGATGTTGTAGCTGAGGTATCTTCAACTATTTTTTAAGTGCTACAATGTCATCATTCTTCTTCTTAATTAGTTTTTAAGCGGATTTAATGTCTTTGGGATCATGTCCCAATTCAATCACTAAGTCTTCCAAAGACTTAATTCTAGTATCCTTGGCCTGTGAGGAGGCCTTCTCCAACTGATATTAAGCTAAGATAATATCCCTTGCCAAAATCTTGAAGTCAATCTTTTTATAATCTATTGATGTCCTTAGTGGTTACACAGTTGGCTTTATGAAAGACATTTGAATCTTTCCCTCCTTGATGTCAAAATCTGACATCAACCTGGCTTGATTGGTAGGTGTAATCTTTAAATATTGTGCATATTATGAAACCAGCTCAAGAAAAGATAGAAAAGATAGATCAATGCCTTAGAATTCAGCCTCTTCGAGGGGGCAACCTCCTTTACATTACATAAATGAACAATTCTTGGATGATTCAAATGACAAAACCTCCTTTTTATATATAGGAGTCTAA
>APFE031014075.1:0-10356 GCA_000404065.3 Pinus taeda
CGAAAACCTAAATAGAACTAAATATAAATTTTCCTTACTATTATTATTACAAAAATCACAACCTAAAACCTAAACGCCACTAAATTTACCTTGTATGATTATAGGATATGACCAATTGAACCCTTCACTTCCTTGACCTATTTTTCTTTGTTATTCAATGAATAAGCTAATCCATCTCTTTTTAAATTGTATATATATCGTTTTCAAAATGCCGAATTGAATCCTTCACTTCATTTACCTAATTTTCTTTGTTATTCAATGAATAAGCTAATCGATCTCTTCTTAAATTGTATATATATCATTTTCAAAATTGAGTTTGTTAATATTAGCTAACAATTTTTTTATTTTAACTAATTTTTATTTTTTTTAAAGTAACGTTACACATATCTTCAACATATGCAATATATATTATATTAGAATACACATAAATAATAACATACATATCTTCAGCGTATACAAAATATATTAGCCAACACATATATGTCTTTTAATATATATATATATATATTTTTAATGTAACGTTACGTTACATGACAACATCTCCTTCATATTTTTTAATACTTTTTTTTTAATGTAATGTTACTTTACGTGACAACATCTCCCTCATATTTTTTTAATATTTTTTAATGTAACATTATGTTACGTGACAACATCTCCCTCATATTTTTTTAATATTTTTTAATGTAACATTACGTTACGTGACAAATTTATGTGCGTCTCTATCCTTGGTGACCTTCGCCTTCCCTTTACGTGGAGGAATATAGTCTGGCAACTTGGTGATGGCCTCCATGCCCACAACATCTGTATCTTTAGTAACCTCCTCAGCCTCCAAATCTATAACCTTCTAAGGGTTCTTGTCCTTCTTTTGTGTCTCAGTAGAAGAATTCTTTCTAGGCAACTCCCACATTGACACAGGTTTTTTCCTATTATCTTTCTTTAGCTTTTGGGTCTTGCAGACTAGTGTAGGCTTCAGTCTAGGTGACCTCAGTGCTGTAGGAATAGGAGCTAGAGCCTCCATGCTAACAACCTCTAGAGTGGTTCCTCTGGTTCTTGCAGTCTCACCTGGCCCTCACATAGTGCTCCAAATGAATTTCGGGTCTCCTTGGGTAGATTATCAACATGGAGCTTGAGACCAAATCCTCGAAGAACTTACAATTCTGCTGAAGCCTCGAAAATCATTGCTTCAACATGGGGGAAAACCACCAGGTGCAGACCTTGGTTGGCAACTCCTTTCCCAATTGGAGTAGTGGCTCCGACTCGGGATAATGGGACCAATTTCCCAATCTATTTTATGATTGTGTTGATGGGGTGATATGTGATATTTTGGAGTAATGTTTGAGCTAGAAGTAATCTAAACTAAACTAATAATTACATGCATTTTATCCTATTTTAAACACTATCTAATTATAACTATACCCAGGAGTAAATTGATGTATGTGATCTACAATAATGTCTAAAAGAAATTGATAATAAAGATCATTCAATTCCAATGAGAAATCAACTTGTTTTAACAATAATCATTTTGCATAAAAAGTTAGCCAAAACGATTGTGAAAGATATATCGCATAAGAAATTATTCATATATTCAGGATAAAATATAGATCATCATCATACAAAAGTGCAATAATGAAAACCAAGATTCAAACTTTCATACATAAACAACTTGAAGAGAAATTATTTCTTGATACATAAGTAAAAAGAATTACGAGATAGAAGTACAATTTATAATATGTCCTACTTGTGTGCTTCAGCAATATTGATCTACTTTCAGTCCATTCAACACTATCTAAGAGTTCAAAAGTGAAATTCCAGTAGAATATGCTAGATAAAATAAAAATAAAACATGTTCCATTAATTTCACGAGAACTTCGTCAAAGGGACAGAAGTGCATGTTTTGAAGATTGTTTTTGATAAAATTTCTGGACCCCTCTCTAAGTGCATGAGAGGGGTTTAAATACTTAAACTATAATAGGTTGCTACAAAAATTGTTGAGGAGGTTTAAATGACCTTCCTCAAATTATGAAAAATAAAACCAAAATACAAATGAGCATGGTGACAAACTATTCTGCATTTGACCCTTTAGATAGCAAATGTCTGTCATGGGATTGAGTTGTGTCAGTTGGCCAATTTCAGCTTTCAACTATCCAGTGAATACGATGTTGGTCACTGCTGGCACCATTTTCTCTGTAGAAGTGGTTAGGCAATACAAGGTCATCCACGACTTGTGAGGTTTCACCAAATGTCACCAATATGCTTCCCAGTTTAACCTTGTCGTTTGCCTAATTGCTTCTACTTTTTCTTCTGTTGTCTATTTCCACTGTAGTTCAAAGGTTTGCATGCAGTTCAATGGCAAGCCTTTGAACTGTGATAATGGTGATTTTTCAATTTACAAAGAAATATCGCAGATCATAATATCACATTATTCCTTTTCACGTTTCTTACCTTCTCTTGTGTTTCTATGAGATGCAAGATGCAAGCTGCTCATTTATTGTTTCAAAACATAACTACCTGTCAGGCTTTTCTATGTAAAGACCTTTTTTAATGAGTGGCAGACCTAAACATTTTTTAGTGATATATTTAAGGAGTGGGTCCAAGTCTTGATTGCATTTCGCAATATCGATTAATGGTAAGTTTGTGATGTTCTTTTGAATGCTCGAAATGCGATGTGGTAAAGGTTATGATGCCATTGTAATTGCACATCTCACTTGTTCTGAGATAATCTTTTAAGGTGAGCTCTTTATAAATAGCGATATGCGATGCGAGAATTGGCTTCGAGGAGAAAAGCTTAAGGACCTAGTTTATGTCAAAAATATGATATTTTTAAGGTATAAAACATAGAGTCCTTTCTTAATCAATTTTTACTCGATTTGTTGGGTTAGCAAGGTCTTTTGATGATGCTTAATCATGTTGAATGTGGGAAGGAAATCATTTAGTAGATATTTTGAAAAGAAAAGGGGGTTTGAATGATATCTTGCTTTATTCAAAAAATAAAAGAAATGCCTAAATGTTAAGTTTATTTTTTGAATGGACTTTTAAAGGGTCCCCATTTATTAATGTAATATTAACTACTACCATAAAAAATGGGGGGTTGTTTAATAGCACAACAATTAGTGATTCACTTGGAAGAACTAGTTATCTCTAGGAGTTTTTTGAAATTTCTAAAACATCCAAAATAAAGATAGTTTTGGAAATAAAAATAAATTACATGGAATATAAGGTAAGTAATACTACTCATTAATAATAAAACAACATATACTTAACTATCATTCTTTTGAATATTCTTTTCTTATAAAAAAGTCACTTTGTCTACATCAGTCATTACTTGGTTTTAAAGATAAAAGCAAGGAGACTCTCCTGAGATCAGTTTTTGGTATGCTTAGTTGCCATAGGTAGAGCCTCTTTTATCTCTTCAAGGACAACGACTTGGTTTGGTGACCAAAATTGACAATGTTATTCACTTGATTTGCAACTTAACTGAACAAGTTGGCTCTTGATGAGACCCCTTGTCTTTTGATTATTATAATCTTAAGCCATTACCCTGTTTTGATATGTAGTATTGGTAATGTCAGTTAGTTATAATATTATGATCATGGTAAGCTGACTCTTAATGAGACCTCTTATCCTTTAAGTTTAAGTGTATTTTAGAATTACACTCTAAAAATGAAAGTTGATTAGGTGGGGAGAATCATTGGATCCCTAAGTGCTTCTAGACAACAATTGTAGAGTTTTAAAGATGCTTTTCTACAGAGAGACTTTGCTTTGTTATTGATACTTCTCTTGACTGATGTAAAGGGAAAATTTCTTTCTAAAGCTATGTTTCATCAAATATCAGATAATTTTGGTAGAAAACCGGTAGTTTTGGAGCGAAAAAACTTAATTATATATTTCATATGTGAAGACTGCTTTCATAACAATATTTGCTTACATAAGTGAAAGGACAAAATTTAAAAGAGACTATCCTTTGTAAAGCCAAAAGTGAATTCTTTCAACTCGTATTATTCTTTTTAAAAAAAATAACTAAAGGAAATAATATATAGTCAACAGAAGAGATCATCTTCTATGGAAAGTATTTCTCTAAAATATTCCCATTAACAGGTAGGGATTCTCTCTTACGTGATAAATATTGTAATAGAAGAGTTGATGGGCCTATTTGTTCAACAATCTGAAATGGGCCAAGCCAAATTTGTTGGAACCTGGTATGCTTACCTTTCTCTTCATAGGCTTTATCCCATTTGAATACTAGGTCTCCAAGTTGAAATAATTTCGAAGTTACAGAATTTGAATCAAAGGAGGCTTTGACTAACTGTTGATGATGTGCATGTGTGATCCTGGCCTTTTCTCTTTCCTCTTCAAGCTTAAGGATTTGTAAATGTCTAACCTGCATAGATGAGGAAGGAGTTTCTTTAATGAATTGAAATAAGGCTAAAGAGGGAATAGCTACATTTGTCGGCAAGATGACTTATTTCCCATAGAACAAGTTTAACAGAGAAGCACCAATGGAGGCTTTCTGAGTTATTCGATCTGCCCATAGAGAAAACACTAAAGACTTATGCCAGTTCTTTTGGCTTTTGTCAACAGTTCATTTAATAATCTTGATGAGATTCTTGTTTGTGGATTTGGCTAACCCATAACATTGCATGAAAAATAAGATGCATTATCAAACATCAAGGCAGATTGTAGGAAAAACCTGGTAATGATAAATTGATCTATGAATTCAATAATGTTTTCATAATTGGCTACCTTGAGTGGAATTGCTTCTACCCATTTGGTGAAATAATCAGTGATCGTAAGGATATATCTATGATACTTAGAAGAATGAGGAACGATCTCACCTATTATGTCCAATCCGCATTGTACGAATGGTTGGTCAATGTTAACTGGCTGTAACGGTAATGTGGGTTTCCTCTATCTTCCAGTAGTCATCTGACAAATATTACATTTCCTTACATAACTATGTGCATCTTTGAATAGCATTGGCCAGTAATTTCCATCATGCGGGATTTTATGTGTTGTCGTATCCCCTCCAAAGTGACCACTAGCTGGTCCATCATGAAGTTCCTACAACACCTTCTCTACCTCAGATTTTTCAATACATCTAAGTAAAACATAATAATAATTTATTCTAAATAGCACATCATTGACAATTTGATATTGTCTATGTTTTAATCTCAAGGCCCTTTTCTTTGTGTAATTTAATTGGGTTGGGGCATATTGATTTCTCAAGTAAAATATGATATCAACATATCTTGACTCATTGTTGTTAAGGCTTACCTCATAGACTTGTACAACATCACCTGAATGTGGTAATGTTCATAGATTTGATGCTCCTGCCAACAGCCTGCAAAAAATATGACCTTTTACAATTTTTTCTGGTTTGATTTCGATGTCATATTATTGCAGAGGTGTAACCCAATTCACTCTCTTTTCACCTACATCCCTTTGTATTAAAATATTTCTCACTACTTAGAATCGTACTATTACTTTGGTGTGGGCTTTGATGAGAAAAGGTCTAAAGTGTTTTATTGATTTGAAAACAACAAAAGCTTGTTCTTCAACATCTGAGTAATTCAATTCAACTCCCTACAAATTGGAGCTAAATAAAGAGATTAGGGCTTCATCCTTTTCTTGATATACTTATGTCAATATGGCTGCATATGATTCCTTAGAAGAAAAAGTATATAAAATGAAATGATTTGAAAATTTCGGCGTTGCTAAAGATGGGGCGTTTATGATTGCTTGCTTTATCAAGTTAAACGCTTCATGTTCCTAGTGTCCCCATTTAAATAGAGAATGTTTCTTTATCATGGATTGAAAAGGTAAAAAAAATCTTGAGAACCCAAGGACAAATATTTTAACAAAATTTATTTGACGTAGGAAAGATTGCATTGATTTTTTGTTATGTGGTAAAGGTATTTCAAAGATTTCTCTAATTTTGTCATGGTCAATATGAATTCCTACTTTGGACACAATGAATCCGTGGAGCTTTCCCTCACTTAATGCAAAAAAATACTTCTTGGGATTAAGAGAAATTCCATACCCCTGGAAACGTTCAAAGATTTGCTTTAAATACCTTAGATGATTATTCCATTTTCTAGAATATATAGTTATATCATCTAAGTAGAATACCACTGATTTATTTACTAAACCTTTGAAGGCTATGTCCATGGCTCTCTGGAAAGTGGCACCAGCATTAATCACACCAAATGACATCTTTTCTGAAGAATAATTGACCCATTTTGTCCTTAATGTAGTTTTCAGCTCGTCATCTACATGTACTAAGATCTGATTTTAACCTGAGAATCCATCCAGGAAAGACATTAGTTCTAAGCCTACAACTCATTGCAATATCTATTGCATAGGGGGCAATGGGAAATTGTCCTTTTGGCAAGCTTTATTGAGGTTGTGGAAGTCTCTATATATCCGAATATCACCGTTATTTTTTCTGACTCGAACAAGATTGGAGACCCATTGGGAATGTTTAACAGGAAAAATAATTTTGACTTTCAATAGTTTATTCAATCAGATTTAATTTGACTTTGTAAATTAGGATGGATCTTCGTTAATTTTTATTGAATAGGTCTTTGTTGGCTTATATGGGCCTGACCCAGGTTCGGAAGAATTATTTAGCCAAACAAATCCCATAGCTACTGGCCCTTTCGGCAATATCCCGCAGAGCGCGGACTGAGGTCTTACCCGAAGTACCAAGGGAGGGTGCTAGATCTAGGTTTCTGCACCCTTGGGATGTCTTGATGTGGTTTGAAGGTTTCATGCACCATTATGTGGCTTCGTGCCACTCTGATTTGCATAGATCCAGTCCCAGAATACTCCTTGATACATATTAATGCGTTGTTTATAGATTCAACCTACTTTTTATGGTCTCTAAGCAAACATTTAGCATAATTAACCATTTTGCACACTTAGAATAGATAAATATTCACATATATTCATAGCATGAGCATATGTGCGTAGATAAAATAGTAATATTAACCATACATTAACCAGATCCATGATAATTGAGATTTAACACAGAATTTTAGAATCAACTTATCTTTATTCACTTTCTTCACCAATACGTCCAGATCCGTCTTGCGCACTCAGCTGCGGGGGTCCGTGAACACAGTTGCGGACTCTTCCAGGCCTCTGCACACATAGCTACAGAGCCTCTATCTACTACCCAATCCCCTCGACTCAGACTTGCAGACGCTTCAAGACTTTTCTTCTCAAAAACCCGTTACATAACAGATCCAAGATTACATACCAAAAGATACCTCCTACCCATAGAGCCTCGCTCTATTTATACCTTTCCATGGTCTGTGAACCATGGGTGGGCCGACTCAATTTACATGTCTTTGCATTATTTTTTGGCTGACTGCCCTTTGACTCAACTTATTACAAATCGTGCTCCATGCATCCTGTGGAGTCTTTACCCTATCTTTACCCAAAATTCCGAGCTTTGTGCCCCATGACCATTATGCGAGGCTTCTGCTACCCAACAACCCCCCAACCAATTATCGTGACTCATCCCAAGCCACTCACTGGTGCGGGAATCATTGTACGGAGGTTGGTTAACAACTTCTGCATGTCGCGTGTCACTTCAACAAATTCTGCTGCGAGCCTCTATACCTGTTAAAAGTGAGCCACTCATGCATCCCTACCACGTGCAGTTGCTTGCTCGGTATTGTACACTGCCTGCATATGTGCTAACTTTCCTTCAATCATTTTAAAGATGCTAAACACTTCATCGAGCCAGGGCTGGATGCGTTCTTTAAGTACTGCCTCCTGTTGTCGCACCACGTCAACTTGGTCCTTGAGACCCTATGCCTCCTTCATTTTGGCCAACTACTGTGTGATAGCAACCATTTGTGTAGCCCCTTGAGTGGTGTCGTAGGGCTGCTGTAACTCGCACACCTCGGTTTCCACTTGTTGTATGGTGGGGTCCTCCTAGAGGGATGTGAGCATAACAAGAGACTGATCCAGTAGTCCCGAGAATTCGTTGACAACACTCCTCATCATTTCCAATCCAGCTTGAATTTCATCGCAATGTCATTCTCATTCTGTCGGGGGTGTGGGTGGTTGTGCCTTCAGGCAGAGCTCTGCAATTTGTAATGTTAGTTCCCCCTAGGCTATTGCGACCTCCTCTTGGGCCGTACGAAATCCGACTGCCATGTGTTAAATCTTGGTAGTTGTTGGGAGGTTTCTAGGGATGGCTAGCTCTAGTACTGTACTACACGCCTCTGCCACAACTTGCTCTACTGCCTGGTAGCGTGCGGACAAGTCATCATGCTGGAGAGTGACTTATTCTAACTTTTCCTTTTTCTTTGTTAGGGTGTGGAAGGTGTGACTTTCCTTGGTGCGAAGCTCATTAGTGACCCCCTCTTGTAGTTGGAATAGTATTTCCCTAGATAGGGTGGCAAGATTGAATCCACAACTATGTTCTTCACCTACGGTTTCAGCCAGGACAGTGCCTGCTGGAAACGGGAAGGTGTTTTGTGTGGGCATGCATACCATTTCCTCGGCAGCAGCTGTATCTTCGGCTAGCTATAGGGTGGCCCTGCCCAGGGGCCACAACTATAATGCCTACAACTGCGCTTGGATCTACCCCAACACAATTGTCTGTTCAGTGATGAGTTCAGTCAATGCACTGGTGGTAACATTGCTTGCTGGCTGGCTGTTGTCAATGAATTCTTTTTCCAAAGCCTTCGCTGTTTTGGGCTTTTTTCTTGCGGCCGGTGATTCATTACCGCGTGACCACTTGAGGTGGTCCTATGTCTCTATTTCCTGTTGCGGGTCTTGTTCCAAGTCCATTTCCTAATCTTCCCAGCTCTCTTATGCTATTGAGCTCTTGGTAGCCTCCTACTGCGAAGCAGCCTGTTGGTATTGACGTGTCTTTTCTGCCAGTTGAGTGAGTCACTCCTTCTGTTCCTTCTTCTGTTGTTGCGCTACCATCTTGTCGAGAACGGCCTTGTCCAGGGCACGCCATTTGAGAGGCCATGCTGCTAATACCACGTAAATGGCATCATCTGTTGCAGTGAATGGAAGTGTGACCCATGATCGCTTTAGATCCGTTCACACCCGGATATACAAATGATGCATGTCCGCTTTGAACATGACCATGCTTTGGAAATTATTGTAGATCATGGGAGACATCCACAGTAGTCGAGCAATTTGTGTTCGTATATTCCCTTCCATGGAGGTCCAAAAAGCCCGGATTACAGAAACCCTTGTGGCATCCTTTGTAGCCGAGAGTGAAATATACCGCACTGCTTCGGGTGGGCTATCTCCAATGCTGGGAAACTGGCTTTCCTGCAGTAGTTCGCTTATGACCAGAAGGATTGATAAGAGAAACCATGCATAATGAAATGGCTTACCTTTGTCATGTGCTTCTTGACAATTGGTCAAAAATTTGTCGCATAAAAATTGTGCCCAATTGAACTGAACCCTTTCAGTGCACTGCCCCTTCAATGGAATATTAGGATTTGGCACCTCATCTGCACGACACTTCCTCATGCGTTTACCAACTAGTAGTTGAGTAGCAACTTCTACCACGCGGTCGCTCATGCTTTCTATGGCATACCCCCGCTTTCCTTTTTCCAGGTGGTATTTTGCCTTCATTGTTTCGGTGATGCCTCGCTTACCACGTGTTCCAGCTATGTTTGTGGGGTTGTTCCTGTTAGCACCTAAATCCACCTTAGGTTGAAGGAAGGCAAAATTGAGGGTAACCACAAACCACGCTCCGTCTGGTAGCTAGCCCTACCAGAACAAGAGAGGGCTCTCTCCGAGTCACGCTCAACGAATAAGTAAACGAAATGGTCTGAGATGACTTACAATGAAATATTGATCTTAGGCTAGTAAGTAAATATGGATACAAGAAGCATTTTTTTATGAATGACTGAGTTTCTGGGGTGAAATGGGACCAACGGACAACAATGAGCAGAGAATTTAATACAAAGGCACAAGTTACTTCGTGAGGCAAGATAGGCGGAAAGTCTAGCAATTTAGTTTGAAATAACGCGGAATGGAGAGATTGCTTAGGAGGGTGAAAAGGGCATAAGTACATGAATCCTTTTCAATAGAAGAAAAACACACAGCGTGAAACTTTCCCACAGGTAGAGCAATAAAAATGAATTATACCTTACCTTACTCAAAAAATTTCACTAAAAATGAATATGAATGAACTATGAAACATAATGAAATACATATGAAACACAAGGAAAAACACATTTGCTACACTCACAACCACATGAATCTCATGAAACAGAGCCGATGCCTTTCATTAATCCTCTGTCAAAATATACAATGAAGAAACAGAGTTTCTTTCCCACAATCTCCCAGAAATTGCAAGCCAACCAACCTTTT
>APFE031014075.1:10617-23627 GCA_000404065.3 Pinus taeda
TGAGGAAATAGAATGACCAAGAGTTGGGGAGTTTCTCAAATCATTACAAAATGGAGATGGAAATCCAACCATTAGCTACAGGTGCAACGTTACAAAGATGACAAATGGCTTGGGTGACCGTTTGCCTTCCTTTGCCACTTGGATAGAAGCCAAACTCTTTAAAATTTTCCTTAATTGCCAAAAAAAGTGAAGTGTAGATGAGCGGGCCCACTTTGAAATCAAAATTTCGCGAAACGGAGGTGAATTTGGACATTTTCTCTATATGCGCCACGCCCAATTCTATATGTGCCATGCCACGTTGGAGGCTGTTTTGAGGTACCTGAACGAGCCCAAAATGTGCCCAAGTGTGCTTGTTGGAAAGCCTAGCCTATCTACTTTCCAACCCAAGTGGAATTTTGGAATTTGGTGCTCATTTCCCCTCCAAATCTTCATTCTCCCAAGATTGCTTCCTGTGTGTCAAAATAGGGGCAGAAAGGTCATTGTTTGAGTGTTTTTGACCTCTTGGAGACTCAAATCATGCCCAAAATTCTTGTCCATGCACCAGTAGTCGTGATTTTGCATGATGAATCCAAAAATGAAAACCATTTGCAATTTGGAGCTCCCAATCCTAAGCGCCACGCCAGTGGCGTGGCGCACAGGGAGAAAAAACCTGTGTTGTGACCAAAAATTTTCCATGTGACCAAAAGTGCCCCAAATTTCTTGAAATTTGGGCTGGAGGTTCTCTAAGAGGTACTATGGTGGGCCACAGAGGCTTCAGCCAATATTTGAAGCCGATCTTGCTCTTTTTGCCTCTTTCGTCTCTTTGTCGCTCTTCTCAATTTTGCCTTCAAGCTCCTTGTCCGAGCCTTTGAACTTATGTTTTGTGCCCTATAATGATAAACCATCCACCTCAGTATGGTTTTGTCTCTATCAGCCTTCTCCGGCAGTCTCTCAAGGTGGATGTTGATGCGCTGGAGCCAAGACTCACGGTCATTGTTAATCTCTTGCTCCAAGGGAGTGAGCTCGATCCTCCTCTGCTAGACAGCTTGGTGATTTTCACGGATGTTTTACAGCTCCATGATCTCATGCTGGTCCTTAAGCTATTTGTTCCTCTGCTCCAAATACCTGATAATCTATTTGGCCCTCTCCAAATTTAGTGACAAGTCTTGGATCTTCGTTTTCTGCTCCTAGATGGTCATCCTAAGTTTAGCACTCCCCACATCTGCATCATCATCTTGAATGAGGATGAAGTCAGCCTCTTGTTCACCTAATGGCCCCTCGTCATGCATGGGCCTCTTGCCCTTGTCCTGTACCTGTGTTATTGATGCCGGAAGCGAGGCCCCTTCCACCCTGGGTGGAGATAACACTCGCTTTGCTGCTGCAAACAAGTGCCTACTGCCTCTTTGATATCTGATGAATATTGGCATAGTAGTGGTCTCGTGGTGCTCATACTGATGAGAAGGACCACCTATATCATGCTCCACCTATGATAATACCTGTGAAGTGCTGAAGAGGTCACGGGAGATGAAGTCCTCCCAAGCAATGCCCTGCAATCCCAACTAATGATCTACCAAAATCCAGATAAGAGCAAAGTGATAAACACTGTTAAGTTGCTGCTGAGGGGTCTTCTGCTGCATGAAGGTGTTCATCCTCTCTATGTTCCTGCAAATGAAAAATGGGAGGTTCATCATCCGTACCCTGGGAAAGTGCATGAGCAACCTGATGTGGTAGGCATATAGACGAGAGAACTTCCCCTCACAGCTAAATTACTTCATGATCAATTTCATGAGTGGAGCATATTCATCTTTCAAATATCTGAATGGAAAGACTCTTGTGAGCTGCCTCAAGAAACTAGCCTTAATGTAAGGCTCGTAATGTTTCCTATCCACCTTCTTTTTCTTGTGCCATTATTCTCCAACATTTAGTATGCTGGTTAATAATGAGATAGTTTCGGGTGTCAATGTGAAGGTGACCCCGGCCAAGATAGAGCGACCTCCATGTAGGTGAAGCACAAAAAGACAAGCCAACTCATGATGAACTCTAACATTAGCCACCCTTTGACAAAATTCAAAAGATGATAGATGCTGGAAGCATGACATAGCAAGAGGGCATGCCTGCAATTCAGTGACGGTGGTTGGCTCATCCCTAACATGTTTTCCACTCTTGTGATGTCTCTTGGGAGCCTGTTCTTCCGAGGATGAATCACTTTGTGTCTCCATCCCATACTTTGATGAATGCTCAGATGCCATGACTGTTGTGTGTACTGTACTTGGGCTGCCCTTTGATGATGGTATGAAACTAGGTGTTGTTGTGATATCTGCCACCAAGGGAAACAATGAAAAAAGGGAGTATTAGGAGAGGAATAATATGATGGGAATAGGGTTTATGGGGAGAAATTTTGATTAGGGAAATGTAGGAGGGTTTGGGGTTTTGATAAGGTAGGGTTTTGGGGTTTTGATAAGGTAGGGTTTTGGGGTGTTATGTTGACAAATAAGAGGAGGGGATAAGGAATGGGGTTTGGTAATATTTTAGGGTAGGGGTAATAGGGAATGAGATAGGGGGGATAGGGAAAAATGGTAAGAAGGGAAAAAATGAGGGGTGAAAATAGAGGCTTGGCACTAACACCACAATTTTTCAACCCTAGCAATAATGGCTTTGGTGTTTTCTAGTGGTTGGTTTTATGAATTTTAGTTGCCACTCTAACTAGCCATGAACCACCATAACCTTCACAAAAATACATGAGACATCAAGATTTAGAGCCTACCTGTCGATTTGAGGGGTTTCAAAGGCAACTTGAGGCAATTTGTCACGATTTCGGGCCTTTGTGGGTGTGCGCCGCGCGACAAATCCAGTGCGTCGTGCTCTTTATATGCACTGCGCCCTTGTAAACTTTGCACCGTGGGGTGGCTTTGTGTGCGCTACACTCTGTATGTGCGGTGCGCCCCTCTGTGTGTTCGTCGCGCTCCTGGAAATGAATCCTACTCACTCTAAATGCGTGCTTTGCACTCTCAAACACTTTGTTATGTTTCTCAATAACCTTGCTTTGCACAATGACCTTGATTTTTGTGGAAACTTGTATATAAAGACTTTGATGTCATGGGTTTAATTTTTCCTTCTTCAAAAACCCACTTTGCTAATGTTTCATTTTGGCTCTTTTCACTGACTTAAAGCAACGCTGAATTTCACTTTTCCCTTTGAAATTTTAGCTCAAATGATGAAATTTTCAGCACTCTTTGCAGGGGTTGCATGACAAAGCATTTGGCCACGGAAACCATGACTACACCTGAAGAAATCAACTGGCGACTTTTTTGAAAAATTTATCACAAATGACACACTGTTTGACTTTTCTTCAAAACAGAGTTTTGAAGAACAGTCGAAGTTTGTCCACATGATGATGAAACTCTTTGAATCATAACTTTGTAAGGGCCTCCCTCAGGCCTGCATGGCTTTATTGGACATATTTGAAGACCAAATTGATTAATCCCTAGACCTAATGATTGAAAATGACCTTTGTCCATTAAAGGGCCAAACCTTGATTGTCATGGGCTTTAGTGATCATTGACAAAAGACCTAAGCCACCAGGAGCCAGACATGAGGGGAAATGACTAGCATGACCTTTTCTGTCAGATTATGTCACGCCCCTAGCAGAATGCAGCTGGGTGAATGGAGCGGGACTCCTAAAAATGAAATGCAGAAAGAGTTTTGATCTCTAACGGAGGACTGACAAGACCGACTCTAACAGTTCCCTTTAAGTGGCAAGTGTGTAATTCAGTGGATTAAGTTGGTTGTGATCAGGATCAGCTCATATCCATCATGTATGAGACAGAACAACTATCGGATCACAAATATGGTAAGGGTCGTGTGGTGATAGTGAGGTATTCACCTGAGATTTAGTAGTCCTACCTTCTCCACACCTAGTAATCACTTCTACGGCAATAACTGATCTATGGCCAATTCGAGGAACTTGTCACTATCTGCAAGGTCCCAATCTTCAAAATTGATGCTTGGAATGTGCCCCATCGGCAACCCTTCAAACCTTATTTCATCCGAAAGAAGAGGGCTTTGGAGCATAGTTTTTGTAGCGTCCATGTCCTTCGGGATCTTGGTTGTCCCAGTCCACGGAGAGATATATGAGGGTAGTTACGGAAGTTGGAATGCAGTGTCTTCTTCCTTAGCCCGTGTGTCGATCTGATCAATTAGGGCTTGCAAATCGTCATCATCCTTAGCAGGTTCGGTGGTGACTACTTTGCCTTTGTCAACTGTTGACTAATTTTTTGAATCTTGGTGAGGACCAAACTATTAATATCGTCCACTTGTTCATCCTGGGTTGCGGTGTGCGTGGAGACATTGGAACTTCGGGAACCTGAGTCACCTCCTCGGGCCCTGCATAATTTAATTGCATTTCCTCTGCGAACCATGCTCGGGTTCTGGCCATGGTACTCATGGGATGGCTGGTAGCTGAGTACTCACTGCTCTTTGCTAGTTTAGAGTGCCTATATTCCAGTGCCATCCACAGATTATGAAATTTGAAAAAATCCCTTCCCTCCTTTTCCAGTTTATTAGTGGCATCTAGTCAGAAGATCTTTGCGTATCTAGTCTGAAACTCTCATCTTAATATCCCGCTACCTTCTCCTCTCTGACATAACCTGACTTTCTTGTCAGGACTAATGTTGCTAACGATCATCTTTCGACTATTCCCCATGGTAGTGCAATCCTTTCAGTGGAGTTGTGATCTTGTCGACTGCCTTACTTGGTAAAGAATCCTTTTTCCACGACAGCTTTTCGTAGACTTGTTTATAGTCCCACGCCTTCTTTCAACTGCTTGCTACACTGAGACTATAGGTTCTACTGCTAGTCAGGTGTTTGCAACTTCGGTGCGATTTCTCAACTTCCTTGCTAGCCCAGGCTACGAGCACCTCTCGAGCATCTAGGTAGCCGGTTTGTCGATGAGTGTTGTTATGGGGGTTGTGTTCTTCCATAAGTGTGGGCGCAACCATGATAGCAAGGCCACAACCCGTTCCTGTGCTACTCTGCTGGATCTGTCCCTTCTTAGCGCACTTTGCTTCCTTGGCCGTACCCATATTTTATTGATGTTGCAGGGCTGAAAACTACCCCATCTTTTCTGGGCTTCTTTCTGTCGTCTATTATAGGCCCAGTGAACCCGTGGTATCCATAAATTCCTTGATTCCCTGTTGACCTTAGCACCGGCTGCTGGCGAACAGGTTTGTTGTGGTGGCTTTGGGCTACTAATTCTAAGCTAGTTCGGTTTCTGCACCTCATACACATATAGCCTATGCTGGCGAGGAATGCTTACCTTGTTTCACTCTCCCATTTGTGCATGTGCCTGCATCCAAAATCCATGCCATTTCCTTCACATCTTTGGAACTGCACCGTCTCCTAAAGCCATGGTTGCACGTGGTGCCTCCGTGGATACTTCCGATGGGTTTGTTCTCCCCTTCGTCGATTCATACTAATCAACTGGCCATTCCTTTGCCCCTATGGTCACCATCCTCTTACAGTTTAGTGTGGTTACTTCATGTAGTCGGTTCTGCCATTGTTCAACCTCTTCGTCTGCGTCCAACATGCAAGAACTACCACGATCCCATGAGAGTCTACCATCCGCTATTGGATTTACCCAGTGTTGATCTTGCGCTATAATCTAGTAGATACAGTCCAATTCACCATCACTGTCTTTGTCGCGCACTGTCTCAGTATAGTGCGCCCCTTCTGCTAGATCCAACGAAACCACTACGTAAAGAGATTTCTTTTCGAATATCATTTTTCATTTCTTGAGGCTGATGACTCCATTCATATCTGTTGCCCAGTCTATCCCTATCAATGCAGGATATGGGTTACTATCATCCACAATTTCTATGACCTCAAAATCGTTTTTTGTGCTAGCGCCATCAATCTCTACTATAACCTCGTGCATTCTTCCCATGGGCAGGATCTTTTCTTGGTTAGCCATCCGTAACTAGATCGTGGACAATTCTAGTGTGGGCCTGCCAATGCGCTCCCAAGTCTGTTTTGGTAGGACATTCGCGTCAGACCCTAAGTCCAAAATGACCTACTCCATCTCATAGTCTCTAATCTGGACAATCAATAGCATTTCCCGCCCAGTGCACAAAGAATGTTTGCCTAATTTCTGGACCATTCGAGGTTCGTCCCCTCCCACGCATCAAGTTATCAATTCTTGCAGTCCCTTTACCGCTTTAGCATCCCTGAGTAACTTCATGCAGGTTTCCAAGAAGGTGGTTAGCATAGAAGTATCTTCCTCTGGCCTGAAGTGGTCCTTACTGTCCGAAGTAGAAGCTTCTGCAAAGTTCTTCTTGGCTTCCATAAAGGTTTCCTTCGCACACTCCAAGTCAAATTCTGGTTGTTTCGGGGGCGCCTTATGGACCCATGTATCTGCCTCTGGCTGCTTCCCCTTATCTTCTCCTATAGCAGTGCCACTTTTGAGCATCATATTAATGTTTGGTTCTTCCGCGTGAGTTTCAGCCTTCATCATTTGGATGTTCTGAGTAGGGTTAGCTAGAAGCACCCCCTTTTGCCGCATATGCGCAATCAGTGTGGGGTGATCGACTACTTCATGATCAAATTGGTGACAGTAAGGGCAACAAGGTTTGGTCAGGTTTGTACAATCATGTGCGTAATGCCCCGGTCCTCCACAGTTATAGAAAATTAAGTGTCCTCGTCCCCATCCAGGTCCCATTCCCCCACGGCCCGCTTCACGTCCTTGGTATCCTCCTCGTGCGATTGGTGTGGTAGGATCATGCCCACGCATCTCCATTTGCATCCTATAAGCTAGTCTTTGATCCATTAGCATCTCACAACGGCGACAATTCCTCTCATCGTGGCCCACCGTCCTGCAGAAGTTACAAAATAATTATTGGGGGGGCTGTCTTAGGTTCGGCAATAGATGATATTTGTCTATGGGATGCTTCTTACCCACCAAAAAAATTGCACACCAGAGTGCGAGTGACGTGCTTGGCCCAGCCTATACCTTTGGTCGCAACGATATTAGACCCCCTCCTACCACATAGTTCGCGAAGATTGAACAGTGGTCCTTATCGTGGCCCTGGCACTTACATTTGATACACCACACTTCTTCCCATACTTTTGTCCAAGGCACCTGTCCTTGTTTAAAACTTTGCATTTCTAGACATAGGTTCTTTATTTGTGCTTGGATTTGCCGTACTCCCAACCGTGGATCCTGTATTGGGGTTTCGTGCAACCGCATTGCAGTCTCCAACGCTTCAGTTTGGGTTGAGGTCTTCTGTTGTGACAAAGTTGTCCTCAGATGTGGTGTTAATGACGCCACAAACCAAGTGTAGTGTTGCACATCCGTTAGTGTCATGTTTGCCTCACGGATGGTGCTTTTCAATCTCTGATCGAGATCCCATGGGGTTTCACCAGGCAACATTGCGATTTCCTTGAATCCAATAACCGACTGTGCTTCTGAATTTGGTCGCCCAAATTCCTTATTTAGCACCTCCTGGATTACTGCTATTCCCTCATTTGGATGATTACTTGAGTATTTCACGTACCAAGTCAATGCGTGGTCCTACAGCGCACTAACTAAGGTAACCTTCTTGATGTTATCATCTGTGATGCCTTGAGCGTCCCATACAAAATTTATCACAAACCAAAACCAGCCCAGTTCCTCATTTCCTACACCCTCAAATATTGGTAGCTGGACTGCACTTGCCATCCCGAATTTTGGTGGTGGTGGGGTTGGAGCTGGGGTCTATGTTAGTGGATTTGATGTAGGTGAAGTGGGTGGTGGCATGGACGGAGGTGGTATCAGTGAGAAGCACTCCTTGATTGACTGAACTGCACTTCATTGTGAGAACCTTATGAGCTCCTCCTCGCTTTCCTATGAAATAGAAATCAGAGGACTGTTCTCTGCCCCTCTCGTTCCACGGTAACCTCTTCCACTCCGCATTACTCTAGACATCAAATAACGCGTATAATCCATTTTTCGCACAACAACATCTTAATCCAAGTATTCAATGATTTCATATACTTACCTCGTAGTCCTTGAAGAAATCCCCTTTATACTTCACTATAACTCACAATTGTATCTATTGCAAACTTAGTGATAAATCCTCCTATTACCTGATCCAGCCAATTATCTATTGCACATGTGGTTTTATCTTTGGTGGCTTTTAGCCTACGCACCAGTTCTGGAGTCCACACAATAAGATGATCTAATCTGCACCTTCCAACGATGTCAGCTAACCTTGCAATCCACTCGTAAAGCTCTACTAGAAATGTCGCGAAGAAGACCTCATGGATATCTGTGTATATATAGCGATCCAACTAATCTTCCTCTGATATCCACGGATTTATGTTTTCCTAAACTACGAACTCGTGGAGCTTCAGATCCAACCACTCTTCAAGCTCTTTCTTTGTAGGGTTCTAGGGTTCTAACATCAGACACCCCTTAGGCAGATCTTGGTCCCAGCAACGGAACCATTTGTTGGCTTATATGGGCCTGACATAGGTTCAGAAGAATTATTTAGCTAAACAAATCCTGCAGCTACTAGTCCTTTCGGCAACAGCCCATGGAGCACAGACTAAGGTGTCACCCGAGGTAGTAGAGGAGGTTGCTGGAACTAGGTTTCCACACCCTTGGGATGTCTTGATGTGGTCTAAAGGTTTCATGCACCTTTCCGTGGCTTCACGCCACTGTGCTTTACGCAGATCCAGTCCCAGAATACTCCTTGATACTTATTAATGCATTGTTTATAGATTCAACCTACTTTTTATGGTCTCTAAGCAAACATTTAGCAGAATTAACCAGTTCACCCACTTAGAATAGATACATATTCACATATATTCATAACATGAGCATACACGCATAGATCAAATAGTTATATTAACCATACATTAACCAGATCCGTGATAATTCATATTTAACATAGAATTTTAGAATCAACTTATCCTTATTCTCTTTCTTCACCAATATATCCAGATCCCTCCTACGCACTCAGCTACAGGGGTCTACGCACATAGCTGTGGACTCTTCCAAGCCTCTATGCACAGCTACAAAGCCTCTATCTACTACCCAATCCCCTTGACTCAGACTTACAGACGCTTCAAGACTTTTCTTCTCAAAAACCCATTACATAACAAATCCAAGATTACATACCAAAAGCTACCTCCTACCCATAAAGCCTCACTCTATTTATACCTTTCCATGGTATAGCGTTATTGACTATTTCTTGTTTAAGTTGGTTATCATGCTGGTCTTCATCAACTATCTGGTCATCATAAGAGCTTTCCGAAGTGAGGAAGCTTATGATATCGAAATAATTATTAAATACTCTCCAGTTGGTGATATTAAATGGAATAGAAGGCCTAAAAATTAATTCAATGGAAAGTCAATCCGGGCTATAATCCTCTGATGGGATAAGCTTGGAAGTGATATTAGCTAGAAGATTAGCACTAGCATTTTGGAGTCTTCGAATAGGGGAAATATTAAATGATGTAAAGTGAAAGGTCAGGTCTTGGACTAATGACTGATAGTGTTTCAAATTTCCTGGCAAACAATGTATATTATTTAGAACTCATCTATTTTATTACAATCTCTAAATCTTCGAATACTTGGAGGTGTTTGATATTAAGGCCAATTTCCTTATACAAACCTTGGACTAGTGCTTCATACTCAGTGGTGTTGTTTTTGCAATCAAATTCAAGTTTGCATGCTAACATAGTCTTTTCTCCCTCTGGGCTAACTAATATTCATCTTGCTCTTGCTCCATCATTGGATTTAGATCCATCAAAAAATAATTTCCAAAATAAAGATCTAACTACAGGTTTATCTAGAAAACTTACACATTTAGAAGTGTCTGTTTGGGAATAATTTTCAACTTGGGATACAATAGAGTTTTCTAAGAAAGGTGAATTGTGAGCATTGAAATTCCCTAGAAATGATTTTACAAAGTAGTTTTTGATGATATTGTTACTATACAGGACTGGTTCATTTTCTCCTTCTAGTTCTATTACTATGTACTTTTGATGTTTCTCACGATCAACCCTTATTTGATTTGGCTTGCCATTATAGGGAAGCCACATGTGTGTTATAGACATATTTGGGCACTGCAACCCTAATCACATATGTCCATAAACCAAGGGCTTATAAACCTCTAAAAGTGTTGTTTCATACCCTAAAGGAACAAGGTCAACTAATTACATCATTTCGTAGAAGTTCTCCCTGAAACTGCTCAGAACTAGTCAAAACTGGACCATACAGACTGCTCCATGCTAAGGGTGTGATGCAGCTCACCTATTACACACAGAGGGTGTGATGCATGCTGAAAAACCCTTCTGTAGGGTGCGATGAGTGAGAGCAGACAAATGGCAGAGGCAATTTGCTAAGTGGAAACCCAGAGAATCTTCTAGAACTGCTCATTTGACACTTGCCTCTCTGAATTCGCCCGGGGATGATTAAGAGATCATGAAATCTCCAAGTGGAACCAAGAACTATCAGAGAAATGACACTAATCAAAATCCTAGAAGTCGACTCACCCCCCTACAAATATCTATATATGGATCCCTCATCCTAGAGATCCAAAGGCTAGAATTTTGTATTTTGTAAGGAAGTGTTGTTGGTTTCTTTGTGAAACATTGTATTTTTGGGTGATATAGTCTTTTCATGAAGTGAAGAGGGCTTTCACGCTGGGAGGATGGCACTGGATCAGACAACTGGGTTGTAATCCTCTCTTCTACTACTTCTATCAATAAAGCTATTTGAGTTTTCCTCCATATACTTGTATATTTCTGAATCTTGTATTTGTTTATGCATGTGTATGGTTAATGTACATCTGATCCTATATTGTTTATGGTTATAGATCTCTATGCTTTGATGATATTCTACTGCTTTGACTCTACAAGTGTTCTTTGAAGGAGGATAACTGAGAAAAGAAAGGCGAAATCTCTATCAAGGAAGAGAGGAAACAAGCAAGGAGCCAAGCGAAAGACTGAGGTTGGTACTCTATGCTTCTCTCTCATCTATCTCTCATAAAGGAAAACATAAGTAACTTTGAATTGTTTTTTTCTAAGATAGCTGCTCGTCTTAGTGGGACTACCAGCTCTAAATGGAGACTAGTTTTCCCGGAAACAAAATGGCAACTCCACTGAGGAGAAAATAGTTTGTTTGTTTGTCCTTGTTGTTTGCTTTATAAACTACAGATGGAGCTTGAAGTTAAGACAGCTAGCCTTCGAGTTTCATTGACCAATGCTGGTGAGGGTGATCAAATTACCAAGTATCATGCAATATCCACTCCCTCTATCCAAAATCCATGTCCTAACCCAACACTCTTGAGCATGCTCCTTGCTTTTTTGGTTGATGTCTTATTCATTCTTTCCACAACTCCATTATATTGAGGTGCGTATGTAATAATATCTTACCTTCATGTTTCACACTTATTATATAAATACTTAAAGTTATTTTTGAAAAATTCTCTTTTGTTATTTGTCCTCAACACCTTTACTTTCTTTTTTGTCTAATTCTCTACAAGATCCTTAAACTCTCTAAATGTGTCAAATACCATAGATTTATTTCAAAGAAAGTAAATCTATCAAAACCTTGAGAAATCATCTATAAATGAAGCATAATATATAGATTTTCTAAATTACTGAATAGGCATAGGCCAAAACACATCATTGTGTATCAACTTTAATATCCCCCTTTAGCTTGTAGCACTTGATGATAATATTGTCTATTTTTTTCCATATATGAAATATTCATAAAATTTGGAAATGAAATCTACAATGCAATCAAACATACCTTCAAATATGTAATTCTTAAAGTGTCTTTTCTGCATAAAAATAATTACAATTATATGCCCACACATGGTGCTATTAAATATCAACTTGTTTTAATGCCAAGATTGTTCTTGCTCTAAATACAATTACATAGGAGTACCAATTTTATCATTATATGTAGAAACAAATGATACAAAATAATTTACCAGCTTCTTTACCAACATCCCTTCCTATGAATCATGTTTATCATAGACATAAAATACCAAAATAAAAAATGAGCTACTAAGCAATAAAGGACATCCCTTAAAAATGACAATGTTAATACCAAATGTAAGTTTTAAAACTATAGAATGAAACAATGTATATATATTCTTAAGCAAGATAAAAACAATCAACTAAACAAAATAAATAAATATTTACTTAGAAAACTCTTAACCAAAAAACAAACAAACTTTACAACCACACCTTATTTATTGTATTAAGTACTTCATTATATACCATATAATATATATATTTTTTTTTGTTTAAAAACTCTAATACATTAGTTTGAAATTAAATCACCATACCAAGCCATATATGATATGGAACGAGCCATACAAAATATAAAATAAAGAATAAGATTATAAGTGGCTAAAACCTTTAATACATGTCCACACAAAAAACAATCTATTAAAAAAAATACATCTTATATGTGAGTCAAAAGTGAATTATTTTCATAAAAACATCGTGCAAACCACAGATACAATGAATTATTACGCAGAAACTATGGAAAATAGATCTTATGCATTATAACGCAGAGATGATACAAAAGGAAACAACATATTTGTGAATTGATACATAACAATGCGTCATTAAGAGTTATCTTAATCTATGAATTTATTGATGTCGTTGCAACTCGCAAAAGACTATCGGAAAATAAATCACAAATTTTAAGATAAAATATTGTGCAAGTAGAATGTGGAGATTTGAAGGTTGATAATCAAAACTCTGTTGGAGGCTTATTATAAATGTGGTGCACTTCTATTTGGAGGGATATGTCAAATGAAGAGAATAATTGACATTGAGTTTTCGGAAAAATTATATCTTTAATTATGTTGATATGAATGCTTATTTCTGTTGACATGTTAGATTTGTTTCTATTTATAATTGAGAATTGTGAATTTTTATATTAAGAATATTGTTACATATCTTTTAATGTATATGTTCAATTTATATATTATTTTTTTATCATTAATAATAACAAAAATTTAAAATAAATT